>RBNK01000567.1:0-23703 GCA_003990785.1 Endogone sp. FLAS-F59071 | reverse complement strand
GTCGTCAAGCAGAAATAAAAGTCGTCAAGGACTAAAAATGGAAGGGTACAGAATGTTACGGTAACTCCTAAATCAAGCGTAGTACAAAATTCGTGAAAATCAGGCAAGTTGGGGGTCGGCCGTCACACTATTTATTAAAATATAATAAATATAATTAAAATTTGATATAAACTTGTTTTTCACTCTTAAGCTCTTAGTAAATAATTTAAAAATACCATTACTAAAATTAGATTTATTATATTAACTTTTTGAAAAAAATAAGCTAGAAATAAAAAAAGCTTTTAAAATGCTCTTTAGTAGTTATCTTTTAATAGTTTATAAAAACAATTATACTATAGTTTAAATTTGATTTAAACTAAATTTGAACTAGATTTGAACTAGATTTGATTTAAACTTTATTAATTTAATATAAATCAAATTAATTTAAATTACTTTAAATTAAATTAAATTAAATTAAATTCAAATTATTAGATTCAACTTTGAGCTCTATTGTAAGGGGGTTTCTCCTAAACTGCCTGTAAAGAAGTATCTAATAATACTAATTTGCATTAGTCTTAGGAATCTCTAAGTATGTCACAAGGTTTCTAAAGTATCAAAAGTACTTTGTTTTCTTATAAGATTATTAATTGTGATTTTCAGACTTATAGTCTTTAGTACTCTTGATGTGTGTAGAAGAGAGTTAAGATCTTTAGCTCATAAAGGGATCTTGAGTATGTACTGCTATTGAACTCAGTTATCGGAAGGTTGCAAGAATAGTACAGAACATCAATTTAATAAGTCTGTGACTATCTGCATTATGTAAGCCTCTTAAGGTTCTAGCTCTTATAAAGATTTATAGAAGTTTGGTATATTGGTTTCTTGTATAGAAGTTATTATATTAAAACTAAGACTAGACTGAAGTTTATTGAATAAAGAATTGAGGGATATTTATATAAGAAATCAAATAGTACTATTATAAAAGTAGCTGCCTAAGATAGTACTTCTAATAGTGGTAATACTTCAAAAAGAAATATTGAAATAAGTAATATAGTAAAAGGTAATACTATAAAAGGTAATAATCAAAAAAGAAATTACTTAGAGTAGTAATAAATAGAAAGAAAATACTATATGAAGTATTTCTGAAAAGAGTAATGCTAAGATAAGTAATATAAGAAAAGAAAATGCTATAATGAGTAATATTACTAAAAGCATTTCTAAATATGGTAATATTATAAAAGAAATTTCCTAAAATAGGATTTCCTTATTAAGTAATTCCTCAATCAGCAATGCCTTATTTGGCAATGCCTTATTTGGTATTTCTAAATTGGGAACTACCATATCGAGTAATTCTATTTCAGGTAACTAGAATATTCTATGTAATGCTATGGTATAGTAAGAGTTATTTGTAATATCTAATAATATTACTCTTATATCTACTTATAGTTTGCTTATAAGCTGTTTTAGCTTATTCTATAGTAGTTTGTTCTTTATAATATTATTCTAGAGTTATTTTAAAATAGTTTATATTATTTATAATACTATTTATTAAAAATAGTTTATTAGATAACTAGTATTTATATTTGTAGTTATTTAGTTTATAGCTCTTAGTAATACTGTTTATAAACTATTTAAAAGTTTTTTAAAATTTATCTTACTATTGTAACAAATGTACTAATAATTGGTTATTTGTTCATATATACTAAGTGAAAATGCTCAGAGTGTTAGATATGATATCTCTCTTTGTATATCCTTACTAATAGCTATCTGTACTACAACTTATTTAGGCTTTACTATAACTAATATTGAGATACTCCAAGACTCTATATAAACTGATTTATTTACATAGAAATAGAGAGGATATTTATACAAATTGAATAACTAAGAAAGAATAATTAAGAAAAGACTTTGCTACAAGTATAACTTAATAACTGTAAATAACATTTCATCAATAAAAATGAGATTGATTACTAAAAACTATGTTTATCACTAGTGATGAGATCACTTACTAAAAACAACACTAACTAGAAATAGAAGGAAATAAGAGATTATAGTAACTCCAAATCAAGTATAGTACTAAATTCACAGAAATCAGGCAGTTTGGAGGTTAGCTATTATATCTGGAAGCTCAACTAGAAAGGTCTTATCCTCAAGACTAGATAAAAGCAAAGTAATTTCATTCTCAACAGCCTAGCAGATTTGAGCAATCTCTGGATAAGTAAGTTTGACAATATTAATAGTCTTTCTATAAAACCCAGCTAAAATCTATTCATATCCAAGGAAGAGTATATAAGTCCTATCAGCTATATCCTTTTCAAACTTTAACAATAATATCTTCTGTTTCTATAAATGATATCAGAGGTAGTAGGCATGTCCTTGATAAAACCTGATCATAACATCAGTAACTCAGCTTTGATTATACAACTATTTATAATACTACTGTATTAGAATAAAAAGTTTTTTGAAGTCTTCCTCTTTATCTAAAAGAACTAGGTTGATCAAGTCTAATCCTCTTGTCAGTGCTTCCTTGATTACTTTTTTTATATCCTTTTAGTAGTTATGTCTGTTTAGTATAATATATTTTAGTCT
Organism: Endogone sp. FLAS-F59071; assembly: GCA_003990785.1. NCBI lineage: Eukaryota > Fungi > Mucoromycota > Endogonomycetes > Endogonales > Endogonaceae > Endogone > Endogone sp. FLAS-F59071. The sequence continues at coordinate 21,138 of RBNK01000567.1, read as the reverse complement.
TACTTTAGTAGATCAAAGTAGGGAGAATAGAACTGTTAAGTCTTCTAAGTTAAATTATACTTTCTTTTATAGCTTGTATATAGTATAATCCTTTCTATTTTAGTTGTAATTTAGCTGACTATAATAATTTCACAATTTTCCAGTATATAAGGACTTGATCTCTAATATGCAAGAGGGTTGTGTTTGCTTTCTTGTTTTAGTTCATCTATTATTTTTTCTATACCTTGTCAATAAATATAAATGTCTTCTTTTAGATTAATTGTAACCTACTGATATCTTATATAATGTAAGCCTATAAGCAATTGTCATATGTTCTAATATCTTTTTCTAAATAGTAAAATTCTCAGTTTGGCAATCTCTCATATATAAGCTCGAAGAGGCTGAACTTTATTAATACCTAATGAATAGTTTAAACTATAAAAAGAGTACTATTAAGATAATAGTCCTATGATGCTTCTTGATCAATAATCTTTGCTAGAACATTCTTAACTATCTGGTTAGTGTGCTTAGTTTAACTATTTCCTTATAGATGATATAATATTTATTAGGAAACTATTTTTAGTTTATAGTCTATAACTAGTATCTATACTCATAGGCTGTTTACAAGCTGTTTGCAGGCTGTTCTAGCCAGTTTGTAATTTATGATATTATTCTAGTAGAGTTTTAGGGTAGTTTATAGCTATTTGTAGCTGTTTATCAATAATAGTTCATAGTCTATGACTAGTATCTATATTCATAGCTATTTTGTTTATAGTTCTTAGTAAAATAGTTTACAGCTCTTAGTAAAATAGTTCATAGATTAATTAACTATTTTTCTGATATTGTTCGAATGTACTTGATATGGTAAGTCTACTCGAGTTCTCTGATTAGCTTATTTAGAAACTCTGTGCCTTAGTCACTGGTTATTTTTTTTAGTACTCCATACCTATAGATAATATTAGTATATAGGAACTTGGCTGCTGTTTATATATTAGTATCTTTGACTACTATTGCCTTCAGATATTTTGTAAAGAAATCAACTTTTAAAATAATATATCTTTTTCCTATTAATATTACTAGCATGGGTTCTATGATATCTATCTCAATATATAAAAATGACTTAGCCTTAATAGTTGTAGAAGTAGCTTAGAACATATCTTTTGCTCTTACTCATTTTTAGTATATATCACAATTTCATATAAAGTTGGTTATATCATCTTGCATTCTGGGCTACTATACTAAATTTCTAAGTTATTATAAAGTATTATCCTAGCTTATGTATCTAGATAATGGATGATTATATACTAGTGATAAAATGTTTAACATATCCTTCTCCTGAATTATTAGAATAATGTGCTTCTCTTTTTTATAATATAATAAATTGTTTTGAATTTCATACTGCCTTCCTGTAGTTAATATAATATTCTTTATCCAATTCTCCATATCTTCTCTGATTTCTCTCCTTGTTAACCAAATCACTAAATTATAGTATAGTATTATATTCATTACTATGCCTCACCTTGGGTATCTAATAATAGTATTCTACTGAGTGCATCAGCATTTTGGTTCATCTTTTCTTTTTTAAATTTCACTATGAAGTTATATTCTTAAAGCATCATAATCTAATAAATATATATTCCACTTAGATTAGATCTGTTGAATAGCTATTTAAGTGCTGAATAGTCTATAATAACTTTAAAATGCTGTCTGATAAGGTAATATCTAAACCACTTGACTATCTATACTACTATGAGATACTCTAATTTGATTGATTTGTAATTCTTTTTGGTACTATAGGTTCTTTGACTTGTATAACAAATTACTTATTCTAGTCCTTTAGTATTATCTTATGAAAGGATTACACCTACTTCAATTATACTTATATTAGTATATAACTTGAAAAAGCTTTATCCAGTTTGGTTTTGCTAGTATAAGTACAGTTGCTAAGGCCTTTTTCAAAGCATTGAGTGCCTTTTGCTTGAGTTTGCTTTGTTTTCTATTAATTTCTGTCCAGTTGTAGCTTTTTGTTAAAGTTGTATATAGGAGTTTAACTAGACTTATAAAATTTCATATATATTGATAATAGTATGAAGCTAATCTCAAAAAGGTATACATCTCTGTTCAGTTTATAGGTTGTTTGAATTTAGTAACAGCTTTCACTTTAGCTAGATCAGTTTGAATTCCTTCTTTGTTAATAATATGTTTAAGTATCATAACTTTTTTGGTAGCAAATGTATATTTCTTTAGTTTCAAATAAAGGCTCCCAGTCTCATTTGGTTGAATACTTTATATAATACCTTAATATGATCTAAGAATATTACTATAAATATTGTAATATCATCAATGTAAACTAATAGTATTTTTCTAATAAGGTCTCTGAAAATTTTAGTCATTATCTTCTGAAAACTTGCTAAGGTATTCTTGAGTCCAAATGACATTTATAATATGATGGAACATTTTGTGACGACACACAATTTGATCATGTGAAATCACAGGTTATGTGACTCTCAACAATGTTGAGACCTTTAGCATTGTTGAGACTCATAGCGTTGTTGAGATCCGCAATTATGCTATAATCTAAAATAGTATTTCGATCTGATATATTATTTTGACGACCAATTACATTATAACCTGATATATCATTTATTATATCTTAGCCAATCAATTTGTATCTTATATTTAGTCGAGCCAATCAGAAATTCAAGTAGTAACCTAGGTAGCTGCCCGTATAGCACCTTGTAATTTCTTATAAATACCCCACTCGCAATTATCAATAAAATTCGGACTGCAACAAGCTAAGGAAGCTTACAACAGACAACCCAAGGGATACTGAAGCCTTACTCAAGGAGTAAGCAATTGATATAGTTTCGAGATTCTAACAGATACACTTTATTTGATCGATCACACTTAATTCTTGCTAGTTAACACCTACATTGACACTCTTCTTAAGATGCTACCACATAAACTGCTAAGATCTCTGAAACGTATTTTCTGCACTTGCTCAATTCCAAGTATTTCGCCGTTAATATATTTTAGTCCGTCACAATTGGTGCTGACTGGCAGGAAATCAATCGATACCTCAACCGATTTGTTACCTATATTGCATAACCGAACTTGCCAAAACCCATAGTAGAAGACAAAAGCAAGAATGGCACTACCACCGCCACCGCCTACATTATTACAACTACCTAGGAGAAGACTTCAAGAGGACGAAGAAACCATGATAGACAGACTACCTACCTTTTACGGATACACCAAGGAATATGTTCGAGAATTCCTAGATGATTTGGAAAGCTACTTCACAGCCAAAGGAACAGTCAGCACCCGATGGTTGCCTATCCTAGCCGCCCAACTCAGAGGACCCACAAGAGAAGCCTACCGTGTAGCTCTAACGGATGTAGCAGCCACTGGACTAGGAGGATTACTCCTTGCAGCTACAGCAGCAGCTGGAAATAACCCTCCCACAGCAATATTAGCCACCACTCATTGGGATGTTATAAGAGCTTGGTTAGAAGAAAAGTATTTCACCGAACAGAAGCAAGAATCAATCAAAGAACAGCTATTCAACATGAAGATGTCAATCAATCAATGCCTGGAAGACTGGGTTACCACCATCGATCAGTACATACAACTCTGTAGAGAAACCAGCCAGGTCGTATGAGAAATAGTGTTCATGAACAGCTTACCTGCAGATCTCCAACGCCATATCAAGAGGTTTGGCCCTCGAAGTATGGAAGAGAAAGTCAGGATGGCACAGGCCTTTTGGGACACTGAAGTAGGACATTCAGCATCCCTATATGACAAGTTACCACAAGATTTATACAGGAAATTCAGCACTGGAATACCCGTAGTTCAAATGGTATCTGCATCAGCCAAACCACCTGAGGAGGACACTATCAAACCAACAGTCATGGCAAAAACAGGAAAGACAACTCACGAGGATGAAATGGAGAAGATTACCAAGATGTTCTCAGAAATGACAGCACATATAGCCGATCTTGAAGCCAAGGTGATCCGCCAGAATAGACAACCGAGAGGAACCTTCATCGCCGAAGAATGCAATAAGAGTGAGATAAACTGCTTCCTCTGCGGAAGACGTGGTCACTTTGCTAAGGATTGCCGAACTAGAAGTTGGAAGGAAGGACGAGAGAGAGAGGAAGTAAAGAAGGCCGACCATGCCAACGTAGTGTAAGAAATTGAAGAGGAAGATGAGGAATTCGGCGAAGAATACCTGGAGGCCTACCCTGTCGAAGCAGTCAGCCGCACTACTAATAGGAAGACTCCCTACCCAAGAAAGAAGCCGATCCAGGAACCTGAGGTTGTCATTGAGAAGCCTAAGAAACCTACGCAAAGATAACAGCTGAATGAAGACCAATAGGACAAAGCCTTCAAACAGATAATGTAACCTGGCGAGATAGTTACTTCAACCACTGGAGATGAAGAAATGATGGATCAAGAAGAAAACAAGGAGAAGAAGCCTAGGAGAGTTAGAGAATTCAAATATGACCTGTGGCACGACATTGCCAATCAGAAGGCCAACATTACCTTTAAACAGCTCTTCCAGATTGCACCATCGACAAAGCAAAAGGTGAAGACTCAGATTACCGAGACCAAACCAACTATCCGATTCAAGGAAGTTAACACTGCTGAAGAACAAGAGGAGCGAACTTATACCTCATCCGCCTACGCACAATGCAACATCGGAGGATTAGCATGCTCGGTTATTATTGACACCGGAGCAGGAGTCAGCATTATCACCAAGCATTTCCTAGACCGCCTAGGATGGGATATTGACGAACCTGCTACCTCTACCTTGGTCGTCGCAAGTGGAAAAAGCAGCGTACCTTTAGGAGTACTCCGAGAAGTACCAGTCCAGTTCGGAACAGAAATAATTCCCGTCAGAATGGTGGTCACTGATGCACAATCCTACAATGCTGTCTTGGGTAACAGCTGGTTGAAGAAAGCTAAAGCTAGAATTGACCTGGACGCACAAAGGCTAATCTTCGTCAACCACGGAAGAAAGTTCAGTGTACCTTTGGATATTCAGAAAGGAGTAGTACTGAAACTTACTCAGAGGCCAGAAGATAAAAATGACACAGATGAAGAAATAACCCCCAGACAGACGCACCTCAACTTGGCAGAAGAAGAAGAAGCAAACGTGGTGATCAATAGTGAATACCACCGCCTAATGCCTCTGGAGAAGAACCAGTTGATTGAATACAACATGAGGAATACTCGATGCCCATTCTGTGAGCAATGCATCTACTGTGCTGAGATGATGTGCACCTGCAGTGATACAAAATTGATACCTTATGAAGACATGTTGGAGATGCATTTGCTAACTGAGAAAAAGATCAAGAAACCAAGATTGTCACAGACCCGCCGAAGGACCCCACCCTCAATGAATCATGGACCGTATGATGGAAGAAACCCTCATCCATTCACAGACAATACTGGAGAAGTATGGGACTGTTTCTGGACGAATATTGGACACATCGACAAAGGACGTCTTTGGGGAAATCGCAACATCTACCTGCAAGGATGCTATTGGGATGAAGTCAACCCCTATGACCTATGGGAATGCGAAAACTGGGTCAGATATCCAGACGAACCATACGATATCAACTACTATGGAACTTGGAAGGAACGTTATGACTGAGAACAAGAACAGATGATACCCGAAGAAAATGAAGATGAGAAAGTACCTGAGGAATAGAGCAATGAAGTTTATACCACTCAGACAACTATTGAAGTCAGAGCCCTGTTCCAGGAAGATGATGAAGATGATGGACCTATCCTGATTGAAGAAAGTAACTCAGACTCGGAAGAAGAAATTATTGCACTTGAGGAAATAATTCATCCTGACGAACGCATCAGCATGCGCTATTGGTGGTGGAAGGACTTGTAGCAAAACCTACCTCAGGACACAACTTACAAACAGTGGAGAGAACCGAAGATCCCTACCTTTGTTGAAGAAGTATTTACGGTTGAAGAAAGAGATATAGCAACCTGAGTCAAGAAATTGACAGAAAGCGCAATTGTACTAAAGAGAAAAACCGAAGGAGCCACAGGATATGACTTATATGCAGATGAAGACTACACTCTAGAACCAAAATCATCAGCCTTCGTAAAAACTAGAATTGCTATCGCCTTACCACCCGGACAATGTGCACAAGTATGGGCAAGAAGTGGACTCTACCGCAACTCTGGAATAGGAGCATTCCCTAGATTAATAGATAAAGACTATAGAGGAGAAATCGAGGTTGGACTAGTTAACCACAACCACAGCCAATTCAAAGTCTACCAAGGCGATCAAATTGCTCAAATGGTGATCATCAAGTGTGAACAGTAACCTTTGAAGGAAGTAGAAAACTTAGAAGAAACATGACATGGAAGGAAAGGATTTGGATCAACTGGACAGGCAAATGTGATAATAGAAAGACTGGATAATCAGGAAAGCACTAAAAAGCACATCTACTCCCTCAATGAAAACCTGTTACCAAACCAAAAGAAACAGTTACAAGACCTACTAAAGGAGTATGAGGATATTATCGCGATCAGTTTCAAGGACCTACTGGACCAAGCCTTCTTCATGCACCATATTGATATAGGAGACGCCAAACCAATCAAACAAGCACCCTACAGATTGCCAGCCAACTATCATGACTTCGTACGAAAGCATGTTCAAGAGCTATTGGAGTCAGGAGTAATTGTACGATCAAAGAGCCCTTAGGCATCACCTATTAGCATAGTACCAAAGAAGGATGGACAGAGAATGGTTATTGACTATTGCAAATTGAACTCAGTCACCAAGAAGCATGCATACCCGATCCCGCACTCAGAAGACTTACAAAATATGCTGAAAAAGGCACAAATCTACTCAACCTTGGATCTATGGGCAGGATATAACCAGATTGGAATAACGCCGGAAGTACATGAGAAATCAGCATTTGTTACACCATTTGGATAGTACGAATTCACAAGAATGTCCTTTGGACTTTGTAACGCACCCGCCACCTTCCAAGCTGCAATGAATGAGATCTTCTATGACTTGATTGGGCATGGAGTGATTGTATACATCGACGACATCAACATCTATGCGGAAAACTTTGCAGAACACATGGTGATCCTGAAGGAAGTATTTGAATGACTTAGGAAGCATGGACTAAGGATCAAGCCGACAAAGTGCTACTTTGGACAGAAGAAAATCGAATACCTCGGATTTATAATCGATGGAGGAGAAATCTGCCCGGACCCAAAAAAGACTGAAATCGTCAAGGCCTTCCCAACCCCGCAAGATAAGATGGCCTTATGAGGATTCTTAGGACTGGTCCAGTTCTATAAAAGGTTTATCCCTGGTTACTCTGAAATTGCTGCACCTCTGCACATGTTGCAAAGAAAAGGAAGAGCATGGGAATGGACGTCAGCCGCACAAACAGCCTTCAATCTAATCAAGGAAGCACTTACCCACGCACCAGTTATGGCAAGACCAGATCTCACAAAAGTATTCAAGCTGTATACGGATGCATCGTCATTTGGACTTGGAGCAATCTTAGCGCAAGATGATAAAGACGGAGAGCATGTGATTGCTTATGCAGGACGAGCCACCCATGGAGCAGAACCCTCCTATAGAGCCACTCAGCTAGAATGCATAGCAGTCGTTTGGGCCGTACAATACTTCCGTCACTTCCTGATTGGAAAGCAGTTCACCCTGATAACAGACCACTCAGCTCTCAAATGGCTTTGGAATAAGCCAAATCTGACAGGAATATATGCACGATGGCTAGCTATATTGCAGGAATACGACTTCAGACGCAATACAGAAAAGAACGGAATCATCAGAATGTGGACACCCTCTCACGCCTACTCCAATTTATCCGAGATCGCCACTCTGAACCAAAAAGAATATACCTACCCAATGAACACTGAACTCTATAACAGATATTTGGATTACCTCAGTAACTTAACCTTTACTGGGATGATGAACAAAAATGATCAACGGCTTATATAGACAATGGCACTCAACTATTTTATCAAGAATAATATACTTTACTGACAACACAGAGGACAAATACGACTTGTAGTTCCTGAACACAAAAAGCAGATGGTACTCCAGGCCTCTTATGACCATCAGTTGGCAGGACACATAGGCGTAGACAACACATACCAATGACTATCAGAAAAATATTATTGGAAGAACATGTATGAAGACATTAGAGAATATATCAGAAGATGCGATACCTGCCAGAAGAGGCGCTGAGGAAAGGAAGTCGGGACCTTATAACTGATTGTACCTAAAGGACCCTTCGAACATATTGGAATAGACATTGTTGGACCACTACCAAGAACACTTAGAGGAAATCGATACATCGTAGTAGCAGTAGATTACCTAACCAAATACCCCAAAGCAAGAGCCTTGCCCCTTGCAGATGCCCTTAATATTGCACCTTTTATCTACGAAGATATTATCTGCCGCCATGGAATACCTTATGAAATGACCTCCGACCAAGGAACTGAATTCGTTAATGAATTCATGCAGATATTGACACAACACTTCGAGATCCGTCAGATAAAGACTACTGCCTACCACCCTCAGGGAAATGGACTCACTGAACGAACGAATCAAACCATCAAGAACACGATTGCTAAAGTAGTACAATTACAAGGAGGAGATTGGGACTTGTACCTACCTTCCGCCTTATTTGCACTACGAACAATGAAACAAGAAACAACAAAGTTCACCCCTTTTGAGCTTGCTTATGGAAGAAAAGCTCATCAGCTAATAGACCAAGTAATGACCACCCCGGAACCCAGCCACACCTCCTGGGAAAAGTAAATCGAGCATCGTGTAACAAAGGAAATTCAAGAATTACACAATGTCTGAAATAAGGTGAGAGAATTTATTGCCATTGCACAAGATCGACAAAAGAAGAATTACGACAAGGAATACAAGGAAACCGAAAAATTGAAGATTGGTGACCAAGTCTTACTATACCGGAACATAGTAGAGTCTTCATGGTCAGCAAAATTAGACCCGAAATGGGAAGGACCATACTACATTGCGAGTATAAAAGGAACTACATATCAGTTGCGAAAAACAACAGGAATGATCTTACCCTATACTGTCCACTGAAACCGCCTCAAGAAATATCATGCCCCATTGGAACAACTTCCATGAAGTCCGAGTCAGCCTGATCGAGGCCTACCGACATATAGAACCTCTGGAAGACCTTGAGGAGATAGAAGGATCGACCTTACAGAAGACTCAATCAATTGTACGTAACATTCAAAAGAGACAACACCTGATGCGAATCAATGAATAGAAGAAATACTACCGAATCGTATAACTCTGGGATGAGGAAATTGAACATATCTGGAACCAGAAAGATAGAGAAATCTGTCAATGAGCCCTCAAAGGAGCACTCCCTGCCTATAATGCGAGAATGGCCGATCAGATTTATCAACTATTCAAGCACAAGCCTAGTGCTTTAAACCACTTTCGGTGCAGTACGCATTAACTGAATCAATTGACACAGGATGAAATAAAGGAGTTAGAGGAAGAGGTAAAACAGTTACAAAGAGATTTCTCCGAGTTAGAACTGTACCTTGAAGTCTAACTCGCAGAAAGGAAGGAGATGTGATGGAACATTTTGTGATGACACACAATTTGATCATGTGAAATCACAGGTCATGTGACTCTCAACAATGTTGAGACCTTTAGCATTGTTGAGACTCATAGCGTTGTTGAGATCCGCAATTACACTATAACCTAAAATAGTATTTCGATCTGATATATTATTTTGATGACCAATTACATTATAACCTGATATATCATTTATTATATCTTAGCCAATCAATTTGTATCTTATATTTAGCCGAGCCAATCAGAAATTCAAGTAGTAACCTGGGTAGCTGCCCATATAGCATCTTGTAATTTCTTATAAATACCCCGCTTGCAATTATCAATAAAATTCGGACTGCAACAAGCTAAGGAAGCTTACAACAGACAACCCAAGAGATACTGAAGCCTTACTCAAAGAGTAAGCAATTGATATAGTTTCGAGATTCTAACAGATATACTTTATTCGATCGATCACACTTAATTCTTGCTAGTTAACACCTACATTGATACCCTTCTTAAGATGCTACCGCATAAACCGCTAAGATCTCTGAAACGTATTTTCTGCACTTGCTCAATTCCAAGTATTTTGCCGTTAATATATTTTAGTCCATCACAATAAATATTTCCAATAACCTTGTAGTGTTATGAATAAGGCAATCTCTTGTGATTCTTTGTTAAGTCCTATCTAGTAATATCTACTAGTCATATTAAGAGTAGTATAAAGACTTGCATAGACCAGTATTTTTGAAAAGATGTCATTGATTCTTAGTATCAAGAATATTAGAAAAATGGTTAATTAATCTATGAACTATTTTATTAAGAGCTGCAAACTATTTTACTAAGAGCTATAAACAAAATAGCTATAAACACAGATACTAGTTATAGACTATGAACTATTATTAGTAAATAGCTGCAAACAGCTGCAAACTACTCTAGAACTCTGCTAGAACAATATTATAAACTATGAACTAGCTATAACAGCCTGCAAACAGCTTGCAAATAGCTTACAAGTATAGATACTAGTTATAGACTATAAACTGAAAATAGTTTTCTAATAAAGGCATCTCCTTTAATAATATCATTAAGCTTTCTAAAGTTAGTGCACATTTTGAGAGTAAAAGTTCTGACTTCTAATCCTTTCTTTGATATAATAATGTTTGGAAATTCCTATAAGCTATCCATTTCAGCTATTATTCCTCCTTTTACTATATCATTGATCTCTTCTTGTTACCATTCAATATAAGTGGGTAGTGTTTGATATAGTATATACTTAATTAGTAGGTGTCATTGAATATTAATATAATAGAAGTACTTGAGTAGCTTTAAGTTGATTTCTTTAAAAGTTATAGTAAAGATATTATAGTACTTATCAATAAGTCTCTTCAACTCCTTCTTTTCTCCCTTGCTGAGTTATTCTTTGAAAGTATATGCTTTCTTGTTTGTTATCTTAGATGCATACTTGAGATCTATTATAAGTTTTGCAATATTGGCTTCAGTTGATCTGAATTCTTTGTTTCCTCTAGCTATTTCTTCAAGATTAGTTACTTCTACTGCCTTATCAGTCTAGATAAATATGATTATTAGCTGCATAACTTAATCTTCTCTATAAAGTTTGGCTATATTGAATCAGTATTGGTTAATAACTACTATCTTGATTTTATCTATATAATCTATATTGATTACTCCTACATCAATTGTAATTCTAGTGACTGTGAGGAAGCTCCTTGGTTTAATCTGACTATAGTATCTTTAGGGTATTCTTGTAGTGATTTTTATTCTGACTATACATAATTCTCTAGGTTGTAGTTCAATGTCTTTAATAGTAGAGAGGTCAAATCTAACAGCTTGTTTGCTTTTTTATTCTAATAGCTTGGCTTTCTAGTTAGTCTATATGATTTGCATTATGAAGAATTCCTTCTGTTCATTCTTGTCATTACTTTCTATCATTTATGGGCAGACTTCTCTTTCTAAGTTAATAGGTATTTCATAGTAACATTCTTTCCAAATGATTCACATCTTATATGCACTGAAGTTAATTACTACTTATACTTTCTTTAACCAGTTATTTCCAAAGATAAGGTTATAAGATGTTGTATCAATCACTATTGCTGATACCAGGATGATAAGTTTACCAAAGTGAATGGGTAATTCATATACCTTACTGAGTAGTGTTGTAACATATCTATCTACTGTTGAAATTATTAGCTTATTATATCTCTCTCTCCCATCAACGATCAATTGTTACATCACTCAATCATGGCTTAGACGATCTTTGTTTTGTATCGACCAATTATAATTTAGCATTAATAAATACATGCATATTGGCTTCATAAGCTAGTGCACTCTTTACTCCAAACATACATTCGAAGATTAATTATTTCAACAGGTTATGAACTCCAAGCCGCTCAAATTGCAGCTCAACAACCTGAGATCTACGCAATCATCTATACAATCATAGCAGTTACAACTGCGATTACAGTAAGCATTTATTTAAAATTGTAAACAACACGTCAAACAACGTGATAAACAATGTGACAAACAATACCGCAATAAAGCAACGCAATAAACAACATGTAACAACATAGCATTCAACAACAATAAAATGGACAATCTATACACATCATCGTCATCAGCAACAAGATCGATAAGATTGTAGTCTAAATCAAAAACAGACAACAGATATCAAACCCTTGACGATGACAAAGGATTGGATGGCAACCATCAGAGTAATATTGCATTTAGCCTCGATCGACAGGAACAGATGGCTATAACGATCAGAAATCAAGAAGATAAATTAGACATGCTGACAACCCTAATGAGCAAATTGATGGCAAAAATCGACAAAACAAATGCATCACCTAGTGCGCCAACCAATCAGAATGCAGCTACAGAAGGCAACATGCCACAATCACCATTACTATCACCAACAACATCAACAAAGCTTAATGATCTGGCAAAGGAGTACCTGAGATTGATCAACAAATTCGATAGATCAGGAGGCACACCCAGATTGTTCGATTACTTTGATGCCGTAGAGCAATTTATCACCAGCGCCAATCTATCAGTACAAAAGAAGGAAGTCAACGCAGCAATCAGTAAAATTACAGGCAATGCTAGAATGTGGCTATGGAGGCATGTGAATACATTGGGAGAATTTGATTCATGGAATGAGCTTAAAGAGGCTATGATGCAAAAATATGTACCAATAGAACAATTATTACGAATGCGCGATAAGCTTGTGATGATGAAGCAAAAAGGATTGATCGAAGATTATAATGATACGTTCAACTGAATTATGGTGCAAATCGAAGATATGACTAACACAGAAGCTATACTACAATATCTCCGGGATCTAAGCCTCAGGTACTGGGAATTAATACTTGCATGGGAGAATATGCTGACAATGCTGGAGGCTTTACAACTCACATGCATCAGGTTCGACCCAGATAATAAACAAAGGTGTAATGAAGCCCATGTGACAGACCGAGGTGGCTACCGAGGCAGCTACTAAGGCGGTGGTCATAACAACCAAGGTAGAAATGTCGGACGAAGCTGAGGCTATAACAATGATAGCGGAAACACTGGACAAAGCTGAGGCTATAACAATGATAACAGAAACAATCAAGGAGGTCATAATGATAGAGGCGACCGAGGCGGCGATCGCGGAGCCAATCGAGGTGGGAATTTTCAGGGACACCCTTGGAAATATTACGTCTATGAGGGAGAACATGGAATATTTCAATGCAACAAATTCAATGATTGGGTAAAAATAGAAAAAGAAAAAGAAAAGGCTAAACTGAAAGCCGAAGCAAATCTGGCGATTAGCGCTATCATTGATTCGGGTACCACGCAACATATGTTCAACCAATTGGAGATTTTCGAGATGGTGGCTGAGCACAACAGCTTGGTCACATGTGCAGGGAACGAGAAATTATGTGCGACACATGTTGGAACAATTGAGCTCAACGATGAGCTGAAATTACGGGATGTCTTATATGTACCGGAGATCACCAGAAATTTAATATCTGTGTGGGCATTGATACATGATGGAAATGACATAACCTTCAAGAGTGACGGATCAGTAATTAAAATCAGTATGGATCATGAAGAAGTCAAAATTGGACAAGCCGATGATAACCTATTTCATTTATCGACATCACCAGAGCTAGAGCTAGAAGCAAACATCACCAATTCCAAGATTGATGACTATATATTATGGCATCACCAACTAGGCCATTTGGGCTGAAATACTCTGCAATCAATTAACAAATTTATTACAGAGCTTGGAGATATGCGGCTGTCAACCAGACAAATCGAAATATGTGCCAGGTGTAAATATGTAAAGTCACACTGCAAGCCATTCGGACATGCGAAAAATCGATCGATGGAGCCTATCGGAAGGGTGCACACAGATCTGTGCAGGCCGATGCCCACACCATCAGTCAATGGAGCAAAATATATATTAACATTTATCGATGATACCACTTGCTACATCACAACATATTTTATTGACAACAAAAGTGATACATTTGATCGATTCCAGACATTCAAGGCATTCGCTGAGACACAATTGGGCCGAAAACTCAAGATTCTCCAATCAGATGGAGAAGGAGAGTATGTAAACACCGAGATGCACAAATTTTTAATCAAAAACAGAATTCATCACAAAATGACGACACCGGACATGCTACAACAAAATGGTATAGCCGAACGATATAACCGGACATTGATGGAGTCAATCCAGGCAGTTAAAATTATTGCTGGCATACCTGACGAACTTTGGGCAGAACTTGCCGTGAGTGCTACATACTTACACAACCGATTACTAATACAAGCCAATAAGGAGAGTGCTTCACCATTTGAATTATAGCATAGTCACAAGCCTGATATCAGTAACTTGTGCATCATATGGGCTGATGCGTATATATATATTCACAAGGGAAAAAGGTCAAAACTGGTGCCCCAATCCAAAAAGCTTAAAATGATTGGCTATCATGACGAAAAAAGGGCATACAGGCTCTGGGATCCAACCTATAGAAGGATAGAGATCAGCCGTGACATCATATTCGATGAATCTATTATATTAAAATCCCTAACAATCATTAACCCAGAAGATCAAGAATACATCATTAAAGTGATCATCGGAGAATGCAAGATTGATGAAAAAAGACAATATCTGGTTAAATGGCTAGGCTATGATGATGACAACAACACCTGGGAGCCAATCGAACAATTGATAAACACAGAAGCTCTATAAATTTAGCAAGATCGCATATCAGAAGCTAATTTAATTGAATCGACCGATGACCTAATGACCTACAAGGAGGCAATTTCTCTGCCTGATGCAAAGCTTTGGGAGGAAGTGATCAATCAAGAGCTTAAATCACTTAAGAATAATGACATGTGGATGATTGTACCTGAGGTACCTGCAGGACACAAGCCGATTGGATGCAGATGGGTTTTTAAAAAGAAGCTCAACACTGATGGATCAGTTGCCAGGTACAAAGCAAGATTAGTGGCCAAGAGATATTCACAACAGCAAGGAATTGATTACAATGAAACATTTGCTCCTGTGGCGAAATTCATATCGATCAGGGTACTTTTATCGATCAGAGCAACCCTAAACTTAGAAATTCACCAAATGGATGTAAAAACTGCATTCCTGAATGGCGATCTTGATGAAGAGATCTACATGATGATACCTGAAGGAATTGACCAATCGGAGCTATCACCGAGAGCTGTGTGTAAGCTCAATCGATCATTGTATAGACTAAAGCAATCACCTCGTATGTGGAATCAGAAGATTGACAACTACCTCAGCCAATCAAATTTTACAAGACTACAATCAGATCACAGCATTTATCTAAGAAGAAGATAAGACAATCAATCGCTGATAATTATTGCTATATATGTCGATGATCTACTAATTCTGGCTGATTTGATGGAAACAATGAACAAATTCAAGATGGAACTTAGCAATGCATTCAATATGACAGACTATAGCGAAATTAAACATTTTTTGGGTATTCGAGTCATGCATGATCGAAAAACACATACAATCACAATTGATCAAAGCCACTTCGCCAATCAAATCATTACAAGGTTTAACATGATGGATGCCAAGCCAATCAGTACACCTCTTGATCTATCTATTCAACTCAAAGCTGAAGGAGGAAAATCCGCAGACCAAAGTCTATTCAGACAAATGATCAGTAGTATAATGTATCTGATGATCAGGATGAGACCTGATCTAGCTGCTGCTGTCAGCATTATCAGTCAATTTTCGGCCAATCCAATGCAAGAACATCACCATGCTCTCAAACGATTATTAAGATACATTAAAGGAACAGCCAATTATAAGCTGTGCCTTGGATGTGATCAGGATCTAAGACTGATCAGTTTCAGTGATGCCAACTGGGGAGGAGACATTAATACATGATGATCAACCACAGGCTATATCTTCAACCTATCAGGAGGAGCCATCAGCTGGTCAAGCAAATGCCAACCAACCATTGCCCTATCAACAACTGAGGCAGAATATATGGCATTAGCACATGTGATGAAAGAAGCCATTTGGCTATGCACCCTATTGGATGAGCTAGGATATTTGCCAAATTGTGCAACAACCTTATTTGAAGACAACCAATCAGCAATTGCCCTTGCCAAAAATCCAATTAATCACACTCGATCAAAGCATATTGACATTCAGCACCACTTTATTCGAGAGAAAGTTGAATCAAAGGTGATAAATATCATTTACATGGTGACAAATGAAATGATTGCTGATGCATTAACTAAGCCACTTGCGTGACCAAGACTTGAAATGTTGATCACAAAAATGGGCTTACGTAACTAATCTTTTTTATTCTAAAACTTTTATGTTCTTTATCATGTCATTCTTATCACTCAAGTAGTATTTTATATATAATTATTTGCAGTAAATATACTTCATAGATACCATTCATGACGTACAGTTGAACATTTTATTTTTATTTATTTATTTTTATCGAGATATGTCAAGTAGGGGGAGTGTTGAAATTATTAGCTTATTATATCTCTCTCTCCCATTAATGATCGATTGTTACGTCACTCAATCATGGCTTAGACGATCTTTGTTTTGTATTGACCAATCATAATTTAGTATTAATAAATACATGCATATTGGCTTCATAAGCCAGTGCACTCTTTACTCCAAACACACATTTGAAGATCAATTATTTCAACATCTACTACTATAATTGTCATAGTTGTGGCTTTTTCAAGCTATCATCTGAGTTGGTCAAGCATTGTTTTACTGATAATGCATCCTCCAGTATCTATATCAATAATGCATAGCATTATAATTTCCTTTATTTAATATTATGAATATACTAAAGAATTCTACAGTTTATTATCCTCTAATTGCTGTATCACATTGATCTCTACTACTTCATATCCAAGTTATATATTACTTATCCCTTTTCAGATTTACTGTCAGAATGTTGGAAATTTAGTAAGTTATTCTATTTTAACTGGAATCATCATGTCCTCCATTTCCTTCTATATATCTAAATTGTATTTCTTAGATTTTCATAATTTGTATTCCTTGTTTCCTTTGCTCACAGGTGCCTCAGATATCAGTATATCTTCTCAAATAATATAGTTAACTTCTTCTTTGAATTGCTTATCTTGTTCATCACTATCAAATTCATATTCTTATACTCATTATACTACTTATAGAGTTTTTGTTATATAGGAGAATTCTACTTTCTTAAGATATTTAGATTTTATTTTTCCTGCATAGCTAAGAATGCCTTTACCTGACTATACTTATCTTTGCTATTAGAATCTTCTTCTTTAAAGGTAATGACATTTATTTG
Source organism: Endogone sp. FLAS-F59071 (assembly GCA_003990785.1). Lineage (NCBI taxonomy): Eukaryota > Fungi > Mucoromycota > Endogonomycetes > Endogonales > Endogonaceae > Endogone > Endogone sp. FLAS-F59071. Next base: position 3,678 of record RBNK01000567.1, on the reverse strand, counting down.
AGTTTGTTCTTAAGTTCCTAGTTAGGTAATCCTACTTATTTTCATCATATATCTTGAGGTATAATGCTCTTTTTCTCTATATCTCTTGCATATTCTCATATCTAACTAAATATAGTTTCTGGTTATATATCTGTCTTAGTTATATCTGAAGTACTTTAGATTCTCAATCAAATATGTATTCGATCTAGTTATAGGAGTTAGGTTTGCTATAAATTATTAGACTGGTTACTGTATGTCAATTTGCCTTTTAAGGTTCGAGATATATACAGTTATCTTACTTATTTGTTTGAGAAGATTATCTATAGCTAGATCCTTTTATAAGGCTGCTCTTTAGTTAACTGTTGCTGGTGTGATAGTAGGTATAACTGCTAGTACTATATGGGGTTTTTGAAGGTTATTTAGTAATATTTATTACATTATATCTTGGCTTAGGTTTTGTATAGCTCAGTATCTCTATACATAATTAACCTTCTATATGTAGTTTAGTCCAACTAGACTGGAGTATACTTAAATAGTGATTTCTCAGTAAAGTTTATTTATAAAAGACTACTTGATAATAAGATCCTAGTTAGCTACCAGATATCTCACAAGGTCTACTGTATATCAGATTTTCATATAGAAGGTAAGTAGGCTTCATTTATCTTCTGATATATTGATGCTAATTGATTCTTTATATTTTGCTATATATCTACTATATAATAGGTAGCTCTCAACTATACAATAGTATTGGTGAAGGTTACTATAGTATTGGCTTTTATATTTGCTCCTTCTACTCCTATGTCAAATCCTCTATTTGCTGCTATAGCAAGTGCTATAGTATTATATATGATCTTAGTAGATTCTCATAAAACTACTTTTAAAACATTCACTTTCATAACATTAGTATCAGATTGTATTGTAAATCTGCAAATCTTCTATAAACTTAATTACTGATTTAACTAATATATAACTAGTAAAGGTTAGTGATCTTTCTATTATTTTATATATATTGATTTCTGGTTTATCATCAGATATTTTGTAAAATAATACTTATAGATCATTGCTAAAATTAATAGCTGATTCATCATCTGATAATAACCTATCATATACTATAAGAGAAGTAATAGATTCTTTTATTTTACTATAGTCATTGTCAAAAGAGTCGAGTGTAATGAATTCTTCTTCTTTGGAGCTGAAGCTGTTCAGTGATCTTCTTTATATGAAAGTAGGGATATCCTTCAGTAATCCATCTTAAATGATATTATCTTCCTCTATGAGTATACTATTATTACTTGAAGGGGTAGTTTGATTCTGTTTGAATAAGGATATAAGAGTTAGTCTTTAATAACTTCTCTACCAGTTGGTACCAAGATGTGATAAATATACTAATAATCAGTTATTCATTTATATATATCAAATAAGAATACTTAGAGTATCAGATGTAATATCTCTCTTTATATATTCTTACTAACAGCTATCTATATTGCAACTTATTCAAGCTTTACTATAACTGATATTGAGATATTTTAAGACTTTATACAAACTGATTTATTTAGATAGAAATAGAGAGGGTATTAAAAGACTTCACTATAAGTATAACTCAATAACTGCAAATAACATTTTATTGATAAAAATAAGATTAGTCACTAAAAACTACATTTATTGCTAGTAGTGAGATTGCTTACTAAAAATGACACTAACTAAAAATAGAAGGGAACAGAAGGTTACAGTAACTCCAAATCAAGCATAGTACTAAATTTGTAGAAATTAGGCAGTTTAGGGGTTGGCTGTCATACTATTTACTATTTCTTTTAGATCTTTTATTTATAATTTATTTTATATTATTACTATTTTAATAATATTATTTATAGTTTTAATATATATTACTTTTTAAGTTTCTTTGAGTTCTTTTTACAATCACTTATTAGATTTTTATAATTTAGCTATTATCTCTTTAAACTCTTTTTTTTTTTTTTTTTATTAAATACTATTATCATCACAATATATGACATTATGAATATTAATGACTATAGCTAAAAAGGCTATTGTAACAGAATATTTAGTAATAATATCAACCTCATTACATGAGATCACAATCATATAATCTGTAGCAATATTATGACCCTCAGCATTGTTATAACTTATAGCATTATTATAAAATATAATATTGTACTGATTTGATATATTATTCTGCCACTTAATAATATTATAATCTAACATATTATTTACTATTATATCTTAGCTAATAAAATTGTATCTTATATTTAGTTGAGTCAATCAGAAATTCAAGTGGTAACCTAGATAACTACCTATATAGCATCTTATAATTTCTTATAAATACCCCACTCACTATTATTAATAAAATTCAGACTGCAATAAGGTAAGAAAGCTTAGAACAGATAACTTAAAGAATAGTAAAGCTTTGCTCAAGGAATAAGCAATTGGAATAGTTTCAAGATTCTAACAGATATACCTTTTATTTAATCAATCACATTATATTGTTGGCTTTTGGATGATAACATTAAGATGCATCTCAGTTGGTTGGTTGACAAAGTAGTAAGAGACATGCCATGCTGGGTGTAGCTTAGTGCCTTGCAGATCATTTTCAATACTGAGATTGGTGATATCACCCAGCAGAGCTGTTAGCTCGTCATTGGGCGTGTCGAGAGGAATATCGACTTGCCAGAGATTGATCATGGCACCATCGGTTTGGCCAAACACATTAGGTCTCTTCTCCTTGATCGCTTCTTTCAAGTGAGAAACGAGTTTGATATTGCTAATGTCAACTGCGAATGTTTGTTCGTCAGGTACCTCACCAAGGATGAGGCAAATGAGCGTAATGTCAGTCATGTTGGGCGTCGAAAGATTTGTTTTGATCGCTATTCCACCAGGACTAAAGTTGTTCTTGTGACGTCACTTTGTCTGGTTTTGTTACAGCATGCCCCATATAACAGATGTTGTCGCAACCTTGTAACTTTGTGGTGTCCTGGTCCTGGATTTAAAATATCCAACTATTTTTATATACCTTCTGGCCAGATGGTGACGAGGCATCTCTTGCGCTGGCTTATTACTGCCATCATTTTTGTATAGAATAATAAGACAAGTACAACTCTATAAAGAGTTGCTTGCATTTCAGTAGTACGTGCAATTATCTTCTCATTTGTATCTGTTTTTGGCATTCTTGAGGTGTTTACCAGAGATGTAATCGAAACTATTGTCAATATTATCTCGAATCATTAAAAAGCTAGGTACAGGCAGAAATAAAAACTTGGACGTTAAATGTTCACTTTATCTGGTTTTGTTGCAGCACGCCCCATATTATGTCTGTCACAATTATGCATACGGAGGGAGCATGGTTGACGTCAGAGGTGGGCTGATGGGGCAAGGATTTTGATTGGGGGGCGGGGGCTGTGCAAGCGGGGACAGGGGGTCATGGCGGATTTTTGAGCGAGGATAACAAAGCCGCCCAACCACCCACATCATCCTTTCCCCCATCCTCCAAGCCTCTTGTCCAAGCCTCTTGGAACGAAACCCTCCGCTCACACAACACATACCATTATCCAGGTAAATATCCACAGACTTTACGTGAACTAGATGTATTTTTTTTTTTCTTTTCTTTTTCCTTTTTTTTTTTTTTTTTTCTTTTTTTTTTTTTTTTTTTTTTTTTTTTTTTTTTTTTTTTTTTTTTTTTTTTTTTTT
>RBNK01000566.1:0-23707 GCA_003990785.1 Endogone sp. FLAS-F59071 | reverse complement strand
TGGATGGATGGATGGATGGATGGATGGATGGATGGATGGATGGATTGGCGAAAGCGAGCGAGGCGATGTGTAAGTTTTATGAAAGGTTTCCATTACCCTTTATACCTTTATGCTTTCTAGACTTTTTTTTACAGAGAATATAGTCCAAAAACAATAGAGAGGAGATAAAAAGATTACATACCTGAAATGATCGGGGCCAGACAGACAGGCAAGGCAGATGGATGGATGGACAGAAGGACGTACGGATGGATCGATGAACGGATGGATCGATGGATGGATGGATTGAGTGGTGGAAGCGAGCGAGGCCGGACGGATGGTTGATGAATACAATAGAACAAAAAAGTTAGACGAACGGGTGGGTGGATGGATGGATGGATGGATGGATGGAGGAGATGGATGGATGGATAGATGGGAGGGGGGGATGGATGCATAAAATAAGGTGTGGGCCGACGGATGGGATGGATGGTGGACGGACAAATGAACAAATGGACAAATGGTGGATGGATGGATTGGCGGAAGCGAGCAAGACGGGATGGATATGTAAGGTTTTTGAAAAGTTTCCATTACCTTTTATACCTTTATGCTTTCTAGACTTTTTTTTACAAGAATATAGTCCAAAAACGAGATAGAGAAGATAAAAAGATTACATACCTGAAATGATCGGGGCCAGACAGACAGGCAGATGAATGGATGGACAGAAGGACGTACGGATGGTCGGCGACGGCGGATGGAGATGACGAGTGGTAGGACTTGATGTAAATTAGTTTCATATAGTTATTTGTATATAGAGATAGTCCTATATCATATATTCAACTTTTTCATGAGCCCTGTCTCTTGCATAAATTCTCACAGATGATATTGTGATACGTTGGTCGAAATTCAGTGGCTTAGAAGAGGCACAGTAGTTCGTTCAGCCACAAATTTCTGGGATCCCAACGAACAATCTGTTCCTTCGAAAATCGAAAGAGATTTCGGCATTCTTCGCCAGTGCATTGGTCAAGTTCAAAGTGAACAGCATTGAAACTCGGTTCTGAGAGTTTCACAACGTTCGAAGAACTTCCTCCTCTTCATCCGAATCTGCATTGTCCCAAAGTTCCCAGAATTTCTTCTACAGCCTCAACAAGGGCCAACCACGTATGTAATTTACCATGTATGAGTTGCTAAAAAAATTTCCGAAAAGAGCAATACATGACTTTTTCGAGTACATAATTTTCTTCACATACTGATGCTTAAACTCTCTATTGACCATATACTATTTTTCAAAAGTGTTTATTGCCAATTTTGGCCATACTTAAAAGATCTTGTATATCAATAAAACTCTTCTAATACACAATTGAGGAAAGCTCATTGCGAGGAAATTTGGGAACATGCCTCATCAAGTCTCCATTGTTACAAAATTTCCTCTTTTTTCATTCCTTATCGATTGCTCCAGCAATTATATCTCCGACACCAGGAATGTAAGAGAGTTGAAAGGTAGGCACACTATTGATGTGCAAATGGGTAGATGCTAGACAGCAAAAGAAATATGAGTTCAGTAGAATGATAATTAGCAGATTATGATCTTAAGAAGCTACTAATAATATACCTGAAAACTCTGTATGACCTGCAAAAGTATATCTATAATAACTCTTGAAATTCTCTCTATGAACCAAAATACTATTAATGTTATAGGGAAACTCTACACCCTTGGGTTTATGATGGTTTGACAAAATAACAAAGACATAATCCAAGTTTTGGTAGTGCAGCAACTTCTATACACTACAGAATTTGTCAGATTCATCTTTGAGGTCTTTTAAAGTGATATTAGAAAGATTCTTTAATTTATCTTTAAATAGTTTCATTTAAAAACATGGTATCAAACTATTGGCAGTCTCGTGTCATTGCAAAAATGAGAAACCATTGATAAGCATATTCTTACCATTAATAAACACCATGTTGAACTTTGTATAGAGATCTGAGTGCTTTTGACTATAATGATCCAATACTTCTTGAGATTTTAGATACTTGTTGAGCAACTCATACATCTCTATCTTAGAGAAATCAGAGATCATAACCTTAAAATTAGGATAGTTTGGGGTGAACTCAGCACCAGGAAAGAGTTCTTCTAAGTATACAGTTGTTTTCCCAGTGGCAGAGAGAAGGGATAAATATAAAGCCCAAAATTTGATGTTGAATTTCTTCCATTATCCCTACTCAATAGAACCTGTCGGGTTGAGGAACGTTATTCAGAATCTCCATAGTGATTTAGATGACTAGGAAGTAGCAGCTTTGGCTAATAGCACCATCTATATGTACAGAACACATATATAAAATTTATCTCTCTTTCCTTGTGGTTCCAGATTCAAGATACCAGCTAACTTGAGCATTTTGTAGATGATAGAGTTGTTGCCTATTGTAATGGTATCATTGATAGAAATCAATAAATCAGATAAGAATAGGGGTAAAAAATTCCTGTTCAGTGGGAAGGAGAGATGGAGCATGGCGAGTCAGGGTGTGGGCAGAGGTGGTGGAGATTAGATTCGGTTTGACAGAGAGAGCGAAGACAGTGGAAATTGAAAAAGATTTGACTGAGGCCAGATTAGGCTTGACAGAGGGAGTGGGGGTAGGGGCCACAGCTGGAGCTATGGAAATGGAGGGTTTTAATAGTGAAGCTATAAGGTTGGTAACTTGTTTTATAAGGTTACTGACCTGGGCTTACAGGGCTATGTTTTCTTTCTTCAAACTTGCAACAAGATCGGATATCAGGTCAGAAATAGTAGCAGCAAATATAGTATCAGCGATGAAGGGGCACTTTCAGAATGGTTGGTGAGGCAATGAGAGGATTGAGATAGGTGAGTTGTCAGAAGGAAATCAACAAAGGCAGGACTAGAAGCAAAGCATCTATCGACCGGTTCTTCGAGTACAGGGGTAGTGGGGGTAGCAGTAGGTTGCGACAGAGGTAAAACATTATCAAAGCAGCAGAGCGTATAGAGTTCGATAAGTGACAACTTGTGAGCAGGTAAGGTGACCGAAGTAAAGAGCTCGTCAATGTCTTTGAGGAAGTCTTCAGTCTTGAAAACTATAGCACACTTGGTGCACCAAATATAATCATTCTCGGCAGCCTTGTAGGACTCATAGGCAGTAAGGAAGAGTCTGATATTGTTATATTCTAAACAGGTGATCTTACTATAAATGTGTATAAAATGCTTACAGATGTAGAGGTGGAGGTTTCAGTCAAAGATCTTATTATCAGTGGCCAGGAGGTCAGCAAGTACTGAGATGTTGGCTACGGAGATTAGGCAGGTCGATTCATACATTAATAAGTCTTCAGATATGACAGGTAGGTTATATAAATCACATGAAGATAAACAAGGAGGGAGAGCAGAGGTTTATATAGAAATGGGCGTGGCTTGGACGCGGAGGACGCGGAGTTAGGGCAGGTTAGGGTTAGGGTTAGGGTTAGGGTTAGGCCCTAACCCTAACCCTAACCCTAACCTAACCCAACAACCCCGTCCCTAAACTTATCGACTACCGACGCTTCCGGCCCACCAACCGCAACAAATCCATCCTCTACTGCTTTGAAACCATTGACTTATAATGTGAATTCTTTTGCACTCCTCTACCCTATGTTAAGAAAAAGAAACCCCTGACCAGGAAGCCCACCTCCACACCTTCCTCTAGAATCATGCCTATAACAAATGGTGTGAAGGGTCTGCCCTCACCTGTATGATCACCTCCCTCTCTGCCCATAGTAAAGCCACCTAGGGCCTAGACTTCTTTCTTACTATTTGAGATCCCTTCACTAGAAAATAAGCTGTTGCCTGGTATCTTAGCCTCTATAGTTAAGAAAAACTTTGCTTATCTTGCAAATAACCTTTCTCCCAGACCTATATCTATTTCTGCAACCTCTTAGATGGTACTCTAGCTGATAGTTTTACCTACCTAACCCATCTCAAAACTGATCTATTTATCTCTAAACACCCAGAATATTTCCTCAACCTAATTATCTTTAACTGTTTAGACTTCTGGCTCTGCTGATGTGATGACTCTGTCAGCGCTGCCTTCGATGCCCTTAACCTCTTTCTTATGAGCTCTAAAATAACTAGGCATTCCCTATCTAATAATATCTAATCACCCCCCTCTTTCTTCTCCTTTTCTCTTTTCGAGGTAATCCTTATAGTAGTATATAAGGTAGCATATCCCCTTTCCCATTTTGCCATTGTAAAATGTTTATAACCAAGTTGTAGTATACCTTACCTCCTCTTCTATTTTTTCTTTTAATTTTTGCTCTCCTTTTTTCTATATATATAACTCTACTGTGTATTTGTAGTTTTTTTATCTCTCTTACTTCTTTTTCCATATATATCCGCGATTGATAGTTATGATATCAATAAAAGATACTTGATCCCTAACCCTAACCCTGTCATCTATACTCTCTTATCCAAGTTGTTGTATATCTCACCTCTTCTCTTATATACTATCCTACATCCCCTTTTTTCTATATATATATATTGCTGTGTACTTGTAGTTTTTTTCTTTCTATCTTCTCCTCTTATACATATATTTGTAATTGATAGTTATGATATCAATAAAAGATACTTGATCCCTAACCCTAACCCTATGTAAAAGTACTTGCTGGAAGATATTGGTCATAGCTAGAATATCTATAAGAAGTAGTTAAATCCTTCTTATGATATTAGTTCTATTATAAGATCTTATCCTTTTATTGATAGTATTTCTAATAGAAGATGTTGTATTAATGTTAAATATTAGATAATAGTTACTGAGGTTAAAATATATATCTCCTCTTATCACTTCCCTATTTATAAGCATTATCTCTTATTAGCAAATAAATCATTTTCATCAATAGTATTATTTAACTTTCTAGTGATAAATTAAAGTAGGCTGAATTGTTCTATTTAGGTTCTAGATCCAAATTGATGTTTTCTTCATATCTTGAATATAATAAGGTCCTTCCTACTTTAGTTTGACTTTTGCTAACTAATTTGATTTTATAATGTTTTGATAAATTAAAATTTTATTTCTAATATTCAGAACTTTAACTAGAAGGTTCTTGTATTTCTATTGATCTTATACTCTTTGAATAAATTTTTATACTTTGCTTCTAATCTATTTTAGTCATTTTATATCATATATCATTAAACTCCAAATTCACTTTTTATATTATTCTTATATATTAATAGTAGATATTCTTTTATTTAGTAATCTCCTATAGACTAATTTAAAAGAGCTGAATATTATAGTCTTTTGTAGTATATATTAGATTGCAAATAATACTGATGTTAACCAAAAATCTCAATCTCTATAAGTTGTAGTTATCTTTAAAAGAGTATTCTTAATAGTCTGGTTTATTTACTTAGTAAATCTATTTCCTTGAGAGTGATAAGTAATAGTTCTAATATGATAAACCTAAAAGGTTTAGTTGAGCTCCTTTACTATATCAGGAAACTATTTTCAGTTTATAGTCTATGACTAGCATCTATACTTATAGGCTGTTCTTAGGCTGTTCACAGGCTATTCTAGCCAGTTCATAGTTCATAATATTGTTCTAGAAATGTTTATAGTTCATAATATTATTTTAGTAGAGTTCTAGAGTAGTTCATGGCTGTTCACTAATAATAATTTATAGTCTATAACTAGCATCTATTTCTATAGCTATTTTGTTTATAGCTCTTAGTAAAATAGTTTGCAGCTCTTAGTAAAATAGTTTATATATTAATTAACCATTTTTCTAATGTAAGTTATTATAAAATTTTGATTCTTAATTTAATATAATTTGTTGAGATATTCTATGCTAACAAATAATTCTTTTATAAATAAATTTGAATATTATATATATATCTAATATCTTTAAGGATTCTGCTTTAAGCCATTTAATAAGCTAATTTATTGTAATAATAATGTACTTCTTTCTAGTAAAGATCTTCAGTAAGAGTCTAATTATATTGATTCCAATATGTTCAAAAGAGGTGTTTGGAGTAGAGCTTAGCTGCTAAGATATAAAGTCCTTGTTTATCTTCTATTTCTAGCAAATGTCATATATTCTGATATAATGTTATATATCTTTCTATATTTGAGGCTACTAGTAAATTTTTACTATTTATTGATAGATGTGTTTGGTTCTCTAATATTCTGATAAGTGATGATCATATACTACTAATAAAATGTTCTTCATATGATATGCTGGAATAACTATATATTGATACTTTTAGTCAGTTTGCAATATTTTATAAAGTACTCTATCTTGATATTCAAAGTTCTATTGACTCCTAAGTATAAGTCTCTTTTTTTCTTCATTAGCTGTTAGTAGTAGTTTTCTATTTCTTAAGTATATTACCAACTGATAGTAGATTTCCTTGTTCATTAAAAGTATATAGTCTTTTCTCTAAGTAATATCTCCCTTCTTAGTAGCCTTGATAAGGTATTGGTATACTGATGTTTCTTTCCAGATTTATGCTAATATTAAAGTTATACTTCTATAATCTTACAATCTATTATATGTAGATTCCAGTAAGCTAAACTTTGTTAAATAACTATTTGAGTATAGTGTAATCAGTAACTAGAGTAAACTTCTGACTGATGAGGTAATGACAGAAATATTTAATTACCTATATAGCTGCCAAATATTCTAATTTAGTTACTTTATAGTTTACTTATACTAGGTTAGTTCCTTTACTAGTATAAGTGATTACTTATTTATTGCTTTAGTCATTAAATTACATAAGTATTATTTTAAGTTACATAAGGAGTAGGCCTTAAGATAATCAAACATTTCTAAGTATCAGACAATGGCAGTAGGCCAAAGCCTAGTTAATTTTAGAGATATATCAGTGGAAAAGATATGATTATATATATAGTGGGGGAGGGAGGAAGTTGGATATGAGAGATAAGGAGAGAGTAGGGTTGTTAGAGAGCAGAGTGGGTGAGAGTACAGCCTTGCAGGTAGATGAGTTGGGAGGTAAGGGAAACAGGAGAAATAATAAGGGAGGGGGGATTTACAATTCAAAACCTCTAGAGAATTTAATAATAGTATAGTAACTAATAATCTATAAGAAGATACTGTCTCTCTAGCCTTCAAAACTAATGATAATAACTTTCTTGCTATATTATAAATAGTTTATAAGAATAATAGTAAAATTAATAATTTTACATTATACCTTAGTAACTCTGTAGATAATGTTATTACTATACTAAGTGAAAGTAGCAATTTTACTAAAAGTACTAATTTTATTTTTATATCTTTTAAATACAGTACTTTTACTGAAATTAGTAATTTTATCTCAATTAGTAATTTCCCTAAAGTAGTTCTATTTGTTTATAAAAACTTAGATGTAGAATTTCTTAGCAATGTTTGATATATCATTTATTTTAGTCTTATTCTCTTATTTTATATAATATTAGGAAACTATTTTCAGTTCATAGTCTATAACTAGTATCTATTGTGACAAATGTACTAATAACCGGTCATTCATTCGTTGAGAATACTCAGAGTGTCAGACGTGATATCTCCCTTTGCATATCCTTACTACAGCTTTGTGCTGTGCTCTTCAGGCTTTACTATGACTGATATTGAGATATTCTAAGACTCTGTGCAAACTGATTTATTTAGATAGAAAATAGAGGGGATATTTATACAAATTGAACAACTAATAAAGACTTCGCTATGAAAATTACAATCCAATCATTGCGAAGAATACGTAATGACTCTGGTGGTGGCATTTTGCAGAATAAAAAGTCGTCAAGCAGAAATAAAAGTCGTCAAGCAGAAATAAAAGTCATCAATGACTAAAAATGGAAGGGGATAGAATGTTACGGTAACTCCTAAATTAAGCGTAGTACAAAATTCATGAAAATCAGTTAAGTTGGGGGTCAGCTGTCACATCTAGGGGCTCAACTGGGAATGTCTCGTCCTCAAGACTAAAAGGCAAAAGAGCAATCTCTTCCTCTATAGCTTGACAGATTTGAGCAATTTCAGTAAGGGTCAATTTAGAAATGTCAATGGTTCTTCCATAAAACTTCGAAAGAAGCCATTCATAGCCTAGGAAAAGTGCATAAGTCTTGTCAACCATGTCTTTCACAAATTTGGACAGTACCGTTTCTTGTTTTCTATTCTTGCAATGCAAGCTTCGGGCCCGTCCTTAATGGAACTGGATCGTAGCATCAGTTGTATGATTTTGATGGCATAACCACTCATAGTACTGCTGGCTGAGTAGAAGAAGCCTTTCGGGGTCTTCCTCTTGGTCGAGAGGTGTCCAGTCGATGGTCTTGGATTTCTTCGTTAGCGCTTCCTTCATCACTTTTTCCACATCCTTCTTTGGGCTGCGTTTGTTGGGCATGATAGATTTTTACTTTGCTTTGGTAGACCAGGGTGGGGAGAATAGAACCGTTGAGTCTCCTAAGCCAAATTGTGCTTTCTTTTGTAGCCTGTACGTAGTATGAGCCTTCCCACTTCGGTTGTAATTTAGCTGACCACGATGATTCTACAATGTTTTGGTATATGAGGACTTGATCTCTGATATACAAGAGGGTTGTATTTGCCTTCCTATTTTGATTCGTTCGCTATCTCTCCTGCACCTTGTTGATGAATACAGATGCCTTCTTTCGGATTAACTGTAACCTGCTGATATCTCATGCGACATAAGCCTATAAATGATCATCATACGTTCTATTATCCTTTTCGGGGTGGTGGAATTCTCGATTTGGAAGTCTCCCATACACAAGCTCGAAGGGGCTGAACTTTGTTGATGCTTAGCGAATGGTTTGAACCGCAAAAAGAGCGCTATCAAGGTAATGGTCCCATGTTGCTTCTTGATCGATAATCTTTGCCAAGATATTCTTGACCGTCTGGTTGGTGCGTTTGGTTTAACCATTTTCCTGTGGGTGGTATGACGTCATTCGGATATGCTTGATATAGTAAGTCTACTTGAGTTCCCTAATTAATTCGTTCAGAAACTCCATGCTTCAGTCACTGGTTATTTCCTTTGGTACTCCATGTCGGCAGATAATGTCGGTATACAAGAATTTGGCTACTGTCTGTGCGTCTGCATCTTCAACTACTATCGCCTCTAGATATTTTGTAAAGAAGTCTACTGCTAAAATAATGTATCTTTTTTCCATTAATGTTACTGGCATAGGTCCCATGACATCTATCCTAATATGCGAAAATGGCTCAGCCTTAATGGTTGCAGAAGTGGCTCAGGGCATGTCTTTTGCTCTTGCTTGTTTTTGGCAAGTGTCGCAATTTCGTACAAAGTTGGTTACGTCGTCTTGCATTTCGAGCCATTATGCTGAATTCCTGAGTCGATATAAAGTGTTATCCTGGCCTACGTGTCCAGATAACGGATGATTGTATGCTAATAATAAAATGTTTGATATATCCTTCTCCTGAATTACTGGAATAATACATCTCTCCTTTTTACAATATAATAAATTGTCCTGAATTTCATACTGTCTGCCAGTGGTTAATAAAATATTCTTCGTCCAATCCTCCATATCTTTTCTAATCTCTCTCCTCATCAACCAAATCACCAGATCATAGTATAGTGTTGTGTTCATTGCTGTGCCCCACCTTGGGCATCTAATAATGGTATTCTGCTGAGTGTGTTGGCGTTTTGATTTGTCTTCCCTTTTCTAAATTTCACCATGAAATCATATTCTTGAAGCATCATGATCCACCATGCATACATCTCACTTGGATCAGGTCTGTTGAACAACCATTTAAGTGCTGAATGGTCCATGATAACTTCGAAGTGTCACTTGATAAGGTAATACCTAAACCACTTGACTGCCTATATAACTGCAAGACACTCCAATTTGGTTGATTCGTAATTTTTCTCGGCACTGCATGTTCCTCTGCTTGCATAATAAATTACTTGTTCTAAGCCTTTGGTGTCATTTTGCGAAAGTATTGCTCCTACTCCTATTGCACTTGCATTAGTATAAAGCTTAAAAAGCTTCATCCAATTTAGTTTTGCTAGTATAGGTGCAGTTGCTAGAGCCTTCTTTAATGCATTGAGTGCTTCTTGTTCAAGTTCACTTTGTTCTTTATCGATTTCCACCCAATTGTAGCTTTTTGTAAGAGTTGCGTACAGGGGTTCAGCTAAGCTTGCAAAATTGCATATGTATCATTGGTAGTATGAGGCTAGTTCCAGAAAGGTGCACATCTCTGTTCGATTTGTAGATCATTTGAATTTGGTGACGGCCTCCACTTTGGCTGGATCAGTTTGGATTCCTTCTTTGTCGATAATGTGCCCGAGCATTGTAACTTTTTCCACAGCGAATGTACACTTCTTTGGTTTCAAATAAAGGCCTTTGGTTCTCATTTGGTTGAATACTTCACATAATGCCTTGATGTGGTCTGGGAATGTTACTGTGAATATCATAATGTCATCAATGTATACTAATAATGTTTTTCCGACGAGATCTCCAAATATTTTGGTCATCATTTTCTGGAAGCTTGCTGGGGCATTCTTGAGTCCGAATGGCATTCGTAGATATTTCCAATGGCCTTGCAGGGTTATGAATGAAGCGATTTCCTGTGATTCTCTGTTGAGTCCCATCTGATAATATCCACTGGTCATGTTGAGGGTTGTGTAGAGACTTGCACGGATTGGTATCTTTGAAAAGGTATCGTCTATTCTTGGTATTGGAAAGGCGTCTCCTTTGGTGATATCGTTCAGCTTCCTAAAATCGGCATCCTGTGGTCGGATGATTCGTTTGTATTTTACACTAGATTAAAAGAAGAAAAAAAAAACTCCAAAAGGAAGATGCACTTCTATTTTAGTGATAACTCTATCCTGAATCGTGTAACAATGAACTTTTTGCCTGCGAGGCATAGCACTGTTTACGCACCAGTGCCTCTACGCCCATGATCAGTTGTCTCCGCGCCCCGGTCACAGGATCCCCCAATATACCATAAATGAAGGTTGGCTATTGACCAAGTGTAGGTGAATTACAAAAACGTACGCTGCGGTATCGTTGACCTGTTGACTTACTGCGGTATCCACCCGTCGAAGAGAGTGGCATTTAGCAAGTAGGTTATGCATTGGTAGACAAAAGTGGGATACACGAGTCGGATTTTTCGATAAAAGTGGGATAATTCGGGGATAATACGAGAGTGGGGGGGTTTTGTACGATGCGAATGAGTGGGTTTGCGATAGTAAGCGAACACCAAAAGTTAACGGTGCTTGCTAGTCCGTGAAGAGAAGATTGTTGACTCTCTAATTGGCTGCGGAGATAGCCACGCTTATTTGAACCTAATTTGCACTCAAAATTTAACAATCTTATAAATTATGCAGCGAAGAGGGAAAAGAAAAAAAGGGAAAAAAGGAAAAAGAAAATTCCTGTCGTCAGATTCTTTTTTCACTAGTACTTTCGTGCTAATTTGGTCTGAATGCGTTTCTTACATGATCGCGAAGCCTGGGCGGCTTCCGTTCTGATTTTCTTTCTTGCTCTCTCGGGTGTAAATGCTACATCTTGCACCACGACATATACTGTAAAAAAGTGGCGATGGTTGCTTCTCCATTGCGGACGATAACGGGATACTACGTATGTTTATTTCCCCTTATCATTACCTTTTTTTTTTTTTCCCTCTCCTTTTAGACCTTCTCGGTATGCCGATTGCTAACATGTTCTGCATATCGTAGGCACAGCTTCTCGCACTCAACCCTTCCATCGGCACCAATTGCAACATCAACATAGGCCAAGCTCTATGCTTGGTAGATACGACCGTTCCTGCGTGCGCCAAGACGGTTGCCATCGCCAGTGGGCAAGGATGCTCGACTATCGCGACTGCCAATTCCATTTCGCTTACAACTTTCTTGGCTTTGAACCCGTACATCAATTCTGGCTGCTCAAATATTTTCGTCTCTGATAATGTTTGTATTAAGGCTGGAAATGTTGTGACTTCAACTTCTGTCATGACTCCTTTAAAGACCTCGGCAACTCCGACTGCCACAACCAGCCCGGCAACCTGCACCAAGCATTATACTGTAGAGAGTGGTGACAGCTGTTTTATCATTGCTGACAACAACGGAATTTATTACGTAATTAATTAATTAATTAATTTTTATTTTCTAAATTTGTTAGCGCTTTGGAAACTAACCACATTCTTCATCGCAGGCGCAACTCCTTGCACTAAACCCCACTATTAGCAGCAACTGTAACATCAACTTAGGCCAGACTCTGTGCTTAGTTGACACGACGGTTCCCGCCTGTGCCAAGACAGCAGCCATCGCGAGTGGGCAAGGATGCACAACTGTCGCAACTGCCAATTCCATTACTCTTGCTCAATTCTTGGCATTGAATCCATATATTGACTCTGCATGTTTGAACATCTTCATTGCCGACAATGGTAGTTATCTAATCTCTATCATTTTAATGTTTGCGAAATTGTTTACTCGTGATTAATTTCTTTCTTCTCTCCTTGTCCTCCTCAGTATGTGTAGAGGCCGGTACTGCGACTACTTCGACTTCGACACCAACCCCTACTCCTACTACCTATGGCTGCTTTGCGGCATACTCGGTACAAAGTGGTGATACTTGCAGTTCCATCTCAAGTAATCATGGGATCTACGAGGTAATGGCCTCGTCCTCTCTCGATTGCATGTAAAAATCAAAATCGCGTTCATCTACCCCAACTCATCTTTTCCTCTTTGTTATCTTTTCCCTTCCAGGCCCAACTCATCGCCATCAACCCTTCCCTTGGCTCATCATGTACCCTTCAACTGAACCAACTCCTGTGCTTGGTAGATACAACCTGCCCCGCCTGCTCCAAAACCGCAGCGGTCCAACAGGGCCAAGGCTGTTTCGATGTAGCAACTGCCGGCAATATTACTACTGCTCAGCTCCTCACCCTGAATCCCTACGTGAACTCGGGATGTTCTAATATCGTTTCTGGGGACAATTTATGTATTGCTGCAGGAACGAGAACAGCCTCATCGACCGTTCCGTTGACGACAAGCACGAGCACGGCAACGAGTTGGACTCCAGCTCCGACAGGAACTTGCACAATGAGTTACACCGTTCGCGCGGATGACACATGCACCCTGATCGCGCAGGCGTACCGCGTCTACTTGGGACAGCTGTACTCTCTCAATCCGTCTGTCAATGCCCAATGCACTAACCTCCAAATATCCCAAAATCTCTGTGTCTCGAGCTCGACGGTTCCGCCCTGTGGTGGCACATATGTCGTGGGTAATCTAGAGACATGTGCCGTCATCTCTGCAAAGAACTCAATGTCACTCCCGACTTTTCTCGGGATGAATCCATTCATCAATGAGAACTGCTCACATCAATGAGAACTGCTCAAATCTTTTCCTAGGTGACTATGTGTGCGTGAAAGATGGGGGTCCGCCACCACCAGTTTGCTCGTAGGTTTTTTTTTTTTTTTTTTCCTTCCTCTTCTTTTCACTCCAATATTTACCAGCTCATGAGATAACCTTGCCTCCTCCTTTTTTATCGATATATATATAACAGTTCAAACTACACCATGTACGTATTTACATTTCCTTACCTATTATTATATGTAATTATATATAATTATATTGAAATACTAAAATCGTATGCTAACTTTCTGCTTGCCATCCACAGGAATCCGCCAGACAATTGCAACACTTTCGAAAGCCAATTCCAACTCCCAACAGCTGCCTTGCTGGCATGCAACCCAGGCCTCAACTGCAGTACCTCTCTCACAGGTCAGACGCTCTGCTCCAACTGCCAATATAACTATCCAGCTTGCATTAAGCTGGCGACGTCCGCGAATAGCGACACTTGTACGACGGTCGCGACTAAGAATAGTCTTTCATTGCCGTTGTTTCAATTCTGGAATCCGCTGACGGATTGCACGGTCGGGTTACCTTCTGGGCAGACTTTTTGTGTGGTAAATTTTTTCTTTTTTCGCATTTGAGGTTAGCATTATACGTGCGGAGAAAGGTGTCTGATTTTGCAGGCTGAATAATTTCACCATACGTTTTCTATAACACCGTACGTTTTCTATAAAACAGGCATCAAACACTACACTCCCAACTGTCACGACGACCAGCAGCACCACTGTCATTCCAACCTCAACGGTTGTAACATCATGGGTGCCCACCCCAACTTGCGCGTAGGTTTTTGACTTTTCGCAAGTGAATTATTAGCAGTATTGACATGACTGAATGAATGAACAAACTGGCTGGATATATATATAAATAGCACCTCCTATACATGGACCTCATCTGACACCTGCGCAACTTTTCAGCAGCAGAATAGCATACCCACTGACGAATTTCTGTGTAAACGTCGAGTTTAGTATACCTTCTCCGACTTGGCTCCTCCTTATATAAGTAATTCTAAGTCAAAACCTGCCTTTTCTAGCTTGTAATCCGGGAATCAGCTGCTCCACAGGTGGAATCGCCGCTGGCACCAAGATCTGCTCGAGCTGCCAGTACTCGTCCCCTCAGTGCTCGGCCCTCACCCTTGCAACCACCCATAGTCAGAGTTTTTGGGATTTTGCATCAAGCATGAATCTGACGGTTCAGGACTTCCAATCGTGCAATCCAGTCACCGACGCACCAAACCCACCACTCAATATGGATACTTTTACTGCATGGTAAGTCTCAATTCTATGGCTAATGTAATAAGCTGGAGCATGTCTAATGAACTAATATTTTTATAATTGTTCTGCAGAACTGTACTCTCCTCAACCCGTCCGGTTGTGTACAGACATACATCGTCAAGGACAAAGACACCTGCGCCTCCATCATCGCATCTCAACTGCTTTATACAGCTCAACTTCAGCTTAATAACTATGGCTTGAATTGCTCCAACCTCCAAGCGGGCCAGTCAGTTTGCGTTGAAAGCATCAGTGACCCAACTTGCTACTCAAAGGCCACCGTCACTAGTGGACAAAGCTGCAACTCGATTGCAGTGACAAATAATCTCACCCTTGACCAACTCTTGAACTTGAATCCTGATCTCTCGCTACAATGCGAAAATCTCTTCGCTGATGACAACCGTAGGATTTACCTTTATTATAGTGTAGAGTTCGAAGAAATGTTGAAGATGAATTTACGCATTCTAATATTTTTTTTTTAAAAAAAAATAATAATAATATAATTAGTTTGCGTGGCTGGCCCGCCTACATTTACAACCCTAACCCCGACTCCTACCCCGCTAGCGACATGTACAGCGCAATACACAATTTCTCTAGGTGACACCTGCGGCACAATCGCAGCGAAGGCGAACACATACATTGGGCAGATTTTGGGGTTAAATAAGCTAGGTATCAACTCACAGTGCACCAACATCATGATCGGGCAGAATATTTGCACGTCCAACAGCCGAGTACCTGAATGCAACAAGCGTGTAGCAGTACAAGCAGGGCAGGGATGTACTGCATTCGTGCAGGCCAACGACGTACCTTCCGGTTTGGCAGGGTTGCTGGCGTTCAACCCTTTTGTCGCTTCAGATTGTAGTAACCTCTACCCTGGAGATTTCCTCTGTGTAACCTCCGATGTTACCATTCCTACTTCAACCGCAACCACGACGGCCATTCCTACTGCAACATGGGTCCCTCCACCCATCAATCTCATTGGATGTGCACAAAATTACACTGCAACGGCGAGTGACAATTGCACTACCATTTCGGAGCAATTCAGTGTTTCAACCTTAGTCCTCAAACAGATAAACACTGGTTTGAACTGCACAAACT
The DNA here is from genome assembly GCA_003990785.1 of Endogone sp. FLAS-F59071. Classification (NCBI taxonomy): domain Eukaryota; kingdom Fungi; phylum Mucoromycota; class Endogonomycetes; order Endogonales; family Endogonaceae; genus Endogone; species Endogone sp. FLAS-F59071. The sequence continues at coordinate 8,016 of RBNK01000566.1, read as the reverse complement.
TGTCCGGACAGACCATATGTAAACAAACTTAGTTTTTATCCCCATCGTTTTATTTAAGAAAAGCAACACCTATCAATTAACCTCTCGACATTGTCAATAGGTCTTGCGCAAGATCTTCCCGCTTGTCAGAATATGTATATTTCTGGAGTCAACCAGACGTGCGCGTATATTAGTAGTCGATATGGAATCGATACTGATACTCTCTTGAGCTCCAATCCTGTGAGTCGATGCGAGGCCTTCTTTGGCAACAGACGAACAAGCGAGTTTTTTCAAAGATGATAAACTGACAAGTTCAACTCTTGTTTAGGATATTGACTGTGTCCTCCCTCTGCCGACTGGGCAGAGCGTCTGTATCGATAATCCCTATGCAAATTGTACGAGTGTGTATACTTCACAGGCCGGAGACAGGTTTGTTACGATTCAGTATTACACTGCAATAACGCGTTAAATTGAGAACGTGTGGTCAATAAAAATCTGCAACCATTTCTTTAAACAGCTGATACCTCCTCCAAAACGAGAATGGTTTGTCGCTGAACGATTTCAACAAGCTGAATCCGGCTCTGAACTGCAACATTACTATGTCTATCGGGACAAAAGTCTGCGTATCGGGACCCTTTACCCATTGCGCCCAAACCTATATCACAAAGCTAGGAGATACATGCTCATCCTTGACGTTGGCATTCTCCTTGCAGAAAGTGGCTGCATTTAAGAACTTGAATCCGTCCGTGAATTGTAGTGCAGCCGTCATCCCGGTAATTACAAGGGGTTTTGTTGGTGCTCATTCTGTATTCCGCTGAATCACATCTCCGTGCTTATTACATGCGATTCTTTATAGCCAAAATATTCAGGTTTGCGTCCAGAGCAATGCCAGATCAGGATGCGGTGATCTGTATACCGTTGGCTCAAACGACAATTGCACATTTATTGCCAACAGTTTTGGTCTCACTGAAGACATTTTGAATGCCATCAATCCAGGATTGATTTGTAGCGCACTCAGTGCTAATCAACAACTCTGCGTCGGCGCCTCAGCCCCACAATGCCGGTCGACATCAGTTATTCAAGCAAACGATACCTACGTGACATTACAGAGTTCCAATAATATTACAGCAACCCAGTTTTATGTACTCAATCCGTACATGGGTAAGAAACTTTAACCATCCAGCAACATTTGAGAAGGGGAGAGTGGGTGAGGCTAGGAAGAGAGTGGTTACTAAATAGCAATGGCGTTTGCGCTTAGATTGTTCCACCAACCTGACTGTAGGACAGCCTGTTTGCCTGAGTGCACTTCCATCTACTGCTCCAAGCCATCAATTCCTTTCATCGGCAATTCAGCAACTTGGGTCACTGAATCCTCAGCTCGCGATATTATACCAGCAGTTTCAGCAGAATCCAACACAAGCGGTAAATTTTTGATTTTATTCCGTACTTTCATTGACACCAGTTGTTGACATTTTATGTCCCACTCCTATATAGACACAAAACACATTGATGAATACTATGCTTGGCACCCTGTCTTCGAACCAATCACTGACATTGTTAGTACAACTCACGGAAACGGATCCGTACTTCAAGGCTTTGGAAATTCAAGGTGCAACTCAACGCCAGTAGTTTTGTCAGTTTACCGCAAACAAAGCGAACGTGGCTATATCCAATAGTTGCTTTTGCGGAACCGAGTATCCACTGGTATACTGTATGGCTGTATATCATCAGCAGATGCAAGGATTCCTCGGGCAAAGCTCGACCGCAGCGAATGTGAAGAGAGATACTAAACAACTTGTTTCTAGAACGTACAAAGACCATATCATGGACAGGTTCCAAAACAAATATCCTCAATATTTTCAAGCAAAATCTGACCGAGAAAATGAACTCCAACGCAAGAATGCAAAGCGGCATCCTCTTACTCACAACAGTACGCGACAATTAAATAAACGCGCAAATCCTACCTTGCTTGAGTGGTGTAATCCTGAGGACCCCAACATTCAAGAGAACATTTCTGACCCAGAACTCGAGCACTGTACCACAAGCTCCTGCGAATGGCCTGTTTGGGAGATTATTGAAGTAAAGGTCACCGAAACATGGTGTATCACCAATGGTAAACTCTCATCCAATATCATTTGCAACGTATTTGTAACTTTTCATTCTACTTTTGACACTGTTGTCAATTACAATATGCTCAGATGCTCAGTACAATGGACAATCGGTTGAATATGCAGAGGACGACTTTGTCGCCGTGTCTTTAGAAGCATGTCTCTCGGACCCCGAACTCGATGCTGCTTTAGCAAAGTTTGACTTGGTAAGCTTATCAAATATGTATTTGAACAATGGTTAAGTGATATAATATAATTCTAATGTTCTTGTAATAACATAGTCGCCTATCTGTGCTGGTGCCGATGGAAAATGGTACCCTGGGCGAGGTGTTCTTGATCTCGAAGGCGAAGTAGATATTTTGGTTAGTGTAATAGCCTCTCGTTAATTCTGACTCCAATGTCAAAGAAATCTTGATAAATAACACTCGAACATTTGTATGTGTAGATTCTTCATGCCCGAGCAGGTGGTACTATTAAGTTGTGGGAGTCAGAAGAGGCCTTTTGCTCTGGTCCAGAAAGGTGCCAGAAGGATTTCTGTTATATGGTATGCGAGTTTGTTTTTGAGCGATATCATTTGACCCTGTGTTTGTTTTCTTCTCCGAGTTTCCAACTTATATTGAGCTACTTTACTAGGACATGTTTCACTTCTATGAAGAGGTCCATGTTTGGGTAGATCTTTGGATATTTGGCACCAAGGACATTTACGGTCCTAGGACATATAATCTTCCGCGGTGTGATCCAAACGATGGAGGTTCTTCGATCATCCCGGGCTCCCATCCGTATGGAAAGGTTGTCAAAAGATACTATCCAAACTGGACATTCTGTAAGTTTATTTTTGCCATTTTATTGCGAATTCTTACTGTCAATTAATTAATTTTTTTTTATTTTTTTTTAACTTCCAAAAAGACCACAGTGATAACCAAATTATGTAAGTAGTCTACCAAAGCGCTCTTTACTAATCTAAATCGCAACTCACTCATTATTTTTATCAAAACTGACATTTACTCACTCGTTATTATATTTAAAAAACAGAGAGATCACAAATGACATGGCTTCCATGTTGACCCACATTAACTACGCGTTTGCCATGGTATCATATCAACCTGACCTGGACGTATATTATCTGGATCCCAGCGGTAAGTCTGTTCTTGCTTTGTGCCCATTCACCAGTTCAACTGGGTAGTACTCACACTACCTATCACTCTAGATCTGTACGCTGATTTTGGAACCTGTGCGAGCCTTCTTGATATCCAGTGCCAGCTTAGCAATTTGTTTGGTGAAGATACCACAACATGTATTCCAGTCGACGCAACCGCTCAATGTGCACCTGGAGTAATCTCGTTGGTATGTTCTTTGCAAACATCATCTTTGGCATGTGAGACAGTTATGCTAAGTTTTATACCTATTATCTAGGTACCTTTCTGGGGTGCAAAGAATGCAGATGGTAGCTGTCCTGTGCCATCAAAGAATTGCTACAATGCAGGTATGTACTAGTTCTACAATTAAGCACTATATATATCTGCCCCGGTAGACAATTATCAATCAGAAATGCAAAAGTGGACTTCTCTATTATATCCATCGTATTTCATTACACTGTAAAGTCAGTTTTTGTAAATTGAAAATTACATTTACATAATCCAACAAACCATTTGTTTAATGAGGCATACATGAGCTTCAAATCATTCATACCAACTACCCATTGACTCCATTTCTTATTATTATTATTCACACTTCAAGGTGGCCCGGAAGGTGGTCGTAATCCGCCATGCACCACCCAAATTGATGGAACTACTCTCAAGGAATCGCAAGATGACACAACTATCCTTGCGTGTGGTCAATTTAATTACCTATTCAATCTTATGGATCAGGTAGGTTTAACACCTGAGGCGTACGTTTCTCTCAAAATAGCATTGTAAACTCAATTTGTAATGTAAATTCAATAGAGGGACGCTGGGGCAAGCAACATACGCATAATGCTTTCCATTGGTGGATGGTACGATGCCAGGTAAGTAGTGATGGCGTAAAGTTTTGCAAGTTGTTACGAATGCCAGTGTCTGATCAAGCAAATTTGCAGTTATTTTACACCAGCCACAGACGATACTCACTATGAAGCCTTTACGGACTCCATCGTATCGATTCTTGATTTCTTCCCCTTCGATGGCATCGATATCGACTGGTAAGGATTCAAGCAGTTTATCTTTATGAATATTATGCAACGTTCAAGTTATTCAAGTCTAATATTTGTATTTTTGTAACCTAGGGAATTCCCTGGTTTTGAACATGGTAAGTGTTTGGTTCAGTATGGACCTTTTTTGGATTTTTATCTACTAATATATATTTGCTGATTTATTACAGGTGACGAGCCAGTGTACGGGGCCGTAGGGGTTGGAGACCGCGAAGTGACGCAAGACTGTATAGCAACAACATGCCAATATGCTCAACGCCGAAATGATCCTGCCCAATACGTTCGTTTCTTGCAGACTTTGCGCTCCAAGCTCAACACCGCAGGCCCAAATCAAAACGGAGTGAACCGACATGGCGACAAGTACGAAATCTCTATCGCCGCTGCATCCGGATGGGATAAGTATCAATATCTCGACAAGGCAGCCGTGTGTCAGGCAATTACACATGTTAACATGATGAGTAAGTGTGTTAGCTTGAGTTTTGAAAAGCGACGATGGAGATATATATTTCCAAATTTTTTTGACAACTCGCCTCCCGTTCACTTTCTGCAGGTTACGACATGCATGGAGCCTGGGACACCATCACCAATCATCAAGCACCCATCTATGACAACACACCTGATGCCGTTGGGTAAATATAATTTATTATAATTAATAATAATCAAAAGAAATTCGATCGCTTAATGCATGTACTTCTTTTGTAGACGTCAGTACAGCATAGACGATGCTATCACGGGATGGACTCAAGGAGGCTGTGATGCCTCCAAAATTGTTCTCGGAATTCCCCTCTACTCACGAACAGAAGTCGGGGTTTCGCCAGGCTATGCTTATGGTGACCCTAATTTATATTCAGGATTATATCAAGTATACTTATTTGCTTATTTTCAAGACCATAGTAGTATATCTACTGTAATGTGTCGTAGCCTTTTTCTGGTCCTCAGGAAGATGCGACTGCCATGCCAACTTTCGGGCAGCTTGTCAGCGATCCTGGTAAGTCATTTTGTTTAAATGTCTTGTTTGAAAAACTGTCCACTATTCTAATCGTTTATGCTTCAATCTTTCTATTCGGGTTGGACTACCTACTGGGACCCCTACTCGCAGGCTTCTTGGGCTTGGAACCCTTCCCAGAATGCATTCGCGAGCTACGATAGCGAAAGAGCTATTAAAAATAAAATGCAAGTATTACGAGTATGAGCAATCGAAGAAACTCTTAAGCAGGGTCTGATCTACAAACCTTTTCCAACGCAGGTGCTATATTGGTGAGAAGGGATTGGCCGGTGCAATGTACTGGCTAATGGGTCAAGATTCTTCCGACAATCGTGGCTTGAAGGCCATGTACTCTAATCTGGACTGCACGACCCCAGAACCAAAAATGACGAACCCGCCTCCAACTGCGGAATGCCAGATAGACTCCCCTCTTTCCAAGCGGTCTTCTTGCCCTGTAGGAACTACTACTCCTTACTACGATATGGCCATTCACATGGTGCAGGTTGGACGAGGGGATTCGTAAGTTGGTTATGTATCCTGTTAGCTGCGTTGACATTTTAAGTCACGGTGCTAATACTTTCGATATATTGGTTTTTGTTAGGTTCGTTCTCGAATTTAATTACTATGAATGTACTGGAGTGCCAGCAGTGGACGACCAATCAACATGCGGTGATCCCGTCGACGCGCGTGTTTTTCTTATCGACGGCGGATCGGCAGGCCAGGGATCAGAATCCGGGGCACATGGAAATCTCTTCAAAGTTTTGCAACTCATGGAGCCTGTAGTGATCAATAAGGTAACTCAAAAATGGAAGATCGACTACGTGATTGCAACTCATTCCGACTCAGGTACGAGGCGATTGAATTTGGATCAGATCATGATCATTGCGTCAAGACTAATTAGGTTCTAATTAATTAATTCAGACCATATTGGAGGTCTCAACGATCTACTTTATGATGACAATACCCAGTTTTACTTCCGAGATCCTGACGACACTCATGGCGCAACCGCATGTATTTAATACATTTCTGAAGCTTTAGTGATTATTCTGATGCGCTTGAAATATCTCCTTGCAGTGACAATCCTTACGATCCGGATTTGCGAACAGCTATTGGTGTTCGAACGTCTACGGCTCGCGCAACATCATGCGGAAGGTTATATTCAGCTAATGGACAGCTTAACGATCTTACTGAGGGAGCATACATTACTGCTGTAGGCGTGGCTCGAACCAATGTTTACTCAGCATTCCTGGGTACCTTGAAGTACCATTTCCAAAAAGGGTACAAACTGGCGTGGGACTCCACCTTAAACAACCAACCGTTTTCAACAACATACAATGACGACCTTAATCTACCTCCCTTGTTAGTAAAGAATCTTGGAGCTCCCAAAAATTCGTTGGCGGACGCACTTTCCAGCACTCTTTTTTGCGGCGACGGCGCGGCTCCCAACATAGAAACGAGCACTGCAATTCTGAGCAACATGGTTTCCACTATAACCGAGTTCACTTGAGGACTATCTACATTGTTGTTTACTGGTGATGCTAACATGCAGGAGTTTGCTTACTCGGGCGATGTAAAATTTCAGCAACACTATCGCTTTTTGAAAGTCCCGCATCATTGCTCACCCGATAGCATGACCCCAGGAGGCACCGACTACTATTGGTTGACAGCGGATTTTTATTTGATATCCGGCCAGACTTCAGGAAGCACTCTTCAGCCAGGAGCAAAATGTTTGGAAGCGATTATTCAACAAAGAGTGAAGAGAGCACACGGTGAGCCTTTCGTTTATCAATATCAGCTATTTTTCCTCTTTTTTGAATGATTTATACTTACTTGATAATGTTCTCGTACCTTCAGATCTCGGCCTGACTTGGCATCCGGCGCAAATCTTCCTTACCAATTACGATAGTCCCGCCACTCAGGTAAAAATGAAATGAACTGAAATGAAATGGGATTTAGAGGGCAATGCTAACTGGGAAGTTGGAATCTATGCTAATCAACTTGCTGACCGATCCAATTTCTGCTTCTTGAAGGCTTCATCGGAGAATTATCTGGATAAAACTATCCAGGGGCTCAATCCAAATTCAAATGCGTGGAACTATCGGCTCTACGTATTACAGGATAGCCTAGAGGATAATCCAGTTGAAGCAGTCTTCGTTATCAGTAGTACAACTGGCGAGGTACTAGTAAATTCAAATGATTTTATAGATTTAACAGCACAATTTTGGGGTACCTTGCCCGCTACGTACACCCTGGCCAAGCAGGACGGCTATATTATATTCCCATAGCTGCATGAAGAGTAGTGATAGTATTTAGTTATTGGTAGAATTGTTGGCTAAAGAATGTAGTTACTATAACTTTGTTGCATATTTTAAAGAGGAAATCTCTACTATAGCAATCTAACTTTCTTCTTTAATAAAGTCCATATTTACTTCCTGATGATATGTGTACAAATGAGCTCTTACGTACTTTGTACAAAAACGAAGACTTAAACATGTTAACAGCACTTTATACTGAGTATGCTGAAGTTGCATGAATCCATGGCCTGCGAGGTAGGATACTGCCTTCATTCATCGGTGTTAGTTCTCTGCACGTAGTCTCGTTCCTGATTTCACATTTCTCTAATCTGCTCACTTTTCCTTCTCGCCATGACCGGCAGCTCCTTCTGGCCACTCACCTCTCGTATCACTGCACGTTCCTCGCCACCACCCGTCTCCTCGGTATCACCTACAATCCCGACTCCAGCACCTACCTCACCATCT
>RBNK01000565.1:0-23723 GCA_003990785.1 Endogone sp. FLAS-F59071 | reverse complement strand
TACAAACAATTTATGAGATCATTTTAACATTACTAGTTAACCCTCAGCCAGTCAACCCTCAATCAGTTAACCCTTAGCTAGTCAACCCTCAACCAGCCAACCTTCAACTAGTTAACTCTCAGCTCACTCCAATTTTGGAAATAATAGTTTAATTCATTAAAAAAAAAACCTTGATTTAGAATTCCTTAGCAATTTTTGATATATTATTATATCTCTTAAGTTTTGTATAAATACTCTCTTTATTTTTATTTAATAAATCTTTACCTGAGCTTGAGCTTAAATACAAAGTCTAAGACCTAAATAAAACTGGTAAAGAAAGTATTTATTTAGTAATTTTTAAGTCAAGATATACTAAGATATATTACTTTTGAATATTGACAAATTAACTTAATTGTTGAAATATATTTAAGAACTTACTATCCTTTGTACCTTATAAGATATATAACTCTTTGAATTTTGAGTATTATTCCTTTACATCTTACCTTATACACTCTCTAATCCTCTATATATACAGAACTTAGCCCAGCTACTAGTCTCCAATTAAGCCTTTTAATCTTCTATATTTTGCTGATTCTAGAGTCTCATCCTTATACTAGCTAGAATGTAATATTGGTTGTAGGAACCTGCCTAGATTCTTTATTAAATATAATATTAAACAACAAACAAATACAAGAATATAAGTTCTCCACCAGCTTGATAAGCAATAAAAAAAATAGATATTAAACAAGATAATAAGAATAAGGGTGCTGATCTATGTTATTTCAGAGCTGTTCTGAAACTTTTTGTATATATGATCAATGAGAAGATAACAATTTCAACTGCTTTTTATTAAAGCAAAATATCAAGCTATTTATATAGAATAATAATATAGAATAGTAGAATAAATAGCTAGATGTAAAAGTAAATACTAATAGAAATAAAAGAAAAGAAAAGAGAGTAGAGAATTCAAACTTAAATACTTGAAAATACAGAGGTTAGGATAGAAAATAGCTATGCAATCTAAGGAGTCATATAATATTCATATATTACTAATATATATAGTATATAACACCAAGGCTTAGCAAAGTTACATATTCTATAATGAAAGACTAAAGTCTTATAAATTTGTCAATACAATATATTTTAAATAAAAAAATTATATTTTAAATAAAAAAAAAAAAATTGATTATAAATATATAGATCATGTGATCCATTATAAAAATATACAGTCAAGTCATGTGAATGTCACATGTCAAGTAGCTAATTTAAAAAAACATAGTAAAAGTCCTTCTTTTTAAAGTTATAGAAAAATTCAGAAAAAATAGATATCAAAAATCCAGGGCCATTAGTTTATAGAGAATCAATTAAAGAATATACTAATGGCCTCCTTTTTTTTAAAAAAAAAAAAAATTGTTATCACTCTCTATACCTTTAAAATTTACTGAGGTCTTTAGGTTTCCTGCACTCCTGCACTGTAGAAACATTAACGTATATAATTAATTAACTCTACCAAATTCATTTGACTTCAAAGGACTCTGCAATCCAGGCGAAAGATGAACAGGTATGTATATATCCTCCCTTGCCTCCCTCCCCATGCGTGTACCTCCTCTCCCCTCATTCACCTCATGGTGGCCACTTGTCAATGGATTGCATAATGTTATCTCTTCCTTAATATCTCTATCTAATATACTAAACTATCAAATACACTTCAAAGGTCTTTGTATCCAGATGAGTATGAACAGGTATTCTATGTCTTACCCCTCACCTCACCGCACCTCCTCTTCCCTCCTCATTCGCGGGTTTTAACCACCCGGTGGCCACTGTTCGAAGGGTTGTTTCGAATTCCTTTCGAATTGGGTGTTGTGTCTTCGCCCGACATTAAAACGGCGCGCCAGGAGGGGCCTACCGAACGGGATAGGTGGTGAATTTCCTGAATGGCAAATATAGGCTCAGTCCGAACAATCCTTGCAGATAACATCAGTATTCTGTTTGTTTGTTTGTTTATATCTTTGTTTTGATGCACTCATGGTAAAAAAATGATCTAACAAATGTTTATTTCCATTGCCCCAACTCTACTCTAGAGAAGGGCACAGCCCCCATGGTTGTGCCCTCAGACTCCCTCCTTAACCTTGTTCTGACTCCGAAATGGGGCAAAGCTCCTCCCGCGGAGTCGTCAAGAACCGGGAAAGGTGTGAGTCATTGCCCTGCATCGTCTCAATTGCCTCGCCTGCAAGACAGATGGGCGACGCATCGCAAATCTTCCAACGTGTGAGTATTGGCCGGCCACTTAAAACCCCCTTTTATGTTGTTTTTGCGCCACTAACTCCGGTCTGGGTAGCCCATTAAGCCCACTGATGAGGCCCTTTGGCAAGGGCCGAAACCGAGAGAATTGTTTATTTTGCAATACTATATTACTCTTTTTGCAGTTCCAGCAAGGCTGATGGTCTAGCTCGAGTTGGTATACTAAAGCCAGCTCTGATCGTTCCGCATGAAAATTTGAATTAATAACATTAGGGCGTCGCGAAAAAAAAAAAAAAAAAAAAAAAAAAAAAAAAGCCCTCGAAAAAAAGAAAAGCATGTAAGCGTGAGATCTAGCAGTACAAATTGATTGAAGAGTTGAAACCAAAACCAGGTTTGACGGAGTATGGAGTATAATAACTAGAAAGAAAGAAAGAACAGGTGGCCGGACGGCTAACGGTCAATTGGAGACTTTTTTTTTTTTTTTTTTTTTTTTTTTTTTTTTTTTTTTTTTTTTTTTTTTTTTTGGCCATATAAACCAGTGCAGGCAAACCTGCTGAACAGATCTAATTCCCCGCGAGGCATCTTATTTTCTTCGCACATAAGTAATTAATTATATAATTAATTACATACATGTAGGCATACATACCAAACCAAACAGGCAGACAGAAGGAGGAGATCATACTTTGGGAAAGAAGTTGACCAGAAATATTAGGAGTAAATATGGATTCCTTTCCATTGGAGCTTGCCCAGGGTAAAAAAAAAAAGCAAGCCATGCACAGCTCAGTCACATGATATTTGAATGGGGATTTGAAGATGCTGGCTAAATAAAGTAAACAAACGATCACTCCAACTCTAACCATGGCATCTCGCGTTCTCTTTAATCCCACCATCGCTTCCATTGCTAGGCGCGGCGTGCGCTTCGCCTCTGTTCAGGTTGCCCCCGGGCAGAATGCCTTTGTCGCCGAACGCGCCGCCATCCATGAACACGCCAGGGGTAAGTTTTGCCTGTGAAAGCCTCGAAATCCACTCGATTCAAACCAACTCATTGCACATGCATCCCCTCTTCCTGTCTCCAATCATATGACTAAAACTTCCCAACCCTTCAGCCAGCAGTACAACCTGGCGTCGCATTTCTTGGTTTGCTTTGATTGTTGTCATCCCTGCCGCCTCCGCCAACGCCTACAACTTGGCCCAGAAGCATTTTGCCCACATGCACGAACACCCACGTCACTGGGTCCAATACGAGTACATCAACATGCGCACCAAGGTATGCATGGTGATGCAAGGATTCTCTTTATTGAGAAGGAAGGAAAGGGGGGAGAGGAAAAGGGAAGAGAAAAGCGGTACGAGATTCGAGGCCTGGAAAGAGCGAATCTTCGTTCTAGGGAGATGATTACGAGGACAGAAGGGAAAAAAAAGGAAAAAGGAAAAGAAAGAAAGAACGCAAATTTTCTGCGGAATTCACTAGAGAATGAATATACCTTGGTCGAATGGGTAAAACGTATGACGCCCAACAAATGCGAATGAAATCGAAATCCGTACACTGCCACATCCAACGAAACCATATCTTTCTATTCCCCGATCAACCAACCAACATGTTCCTGATCCCCCTTCTTTCAACACCCACCCAGCCTTATCCTTGGGGCGAAAACACCATCTTCTGGAACCCCGCGGTTAATGGCAAACCTGCCGAACACGAAGAACACTAAGAGCGTTAAAAGATAAATTTCCGCCAGAATTTCGTGTGTGCATTGCATACGTTCGTTTGTTTGTTCATTCACTTTCCTTTTGTAATGGATATGAAATGGGAGGAATAAACAGGATGACGGTGATGCTGTTTGTAAGCATTGTGTTTTGGAGGTGCTATGGTTAGGGTTTGGTGGTTGGAATTTAGATGTTGCGCCAATGGCTATTCACCGCCTATCAACTTCAGATGCGTCCAAAGAGCGCAACAAACATGTTTTTTTCTGCTCCTATTTGTTTGACCATGTTGTATTATTTCTCTTGACTTGGTGAGGTGCCTGTGATTGATAGATCCAGCACCTATAAAAGAGAAGGTATCAGTCACAGCTTGCATAGGTCTGCTTCCAGCATCGCAGTTTACATGTATCCTAGAATAAGTGGACAAGCCTTCTTCTGCATCAGAAAAACAAAATTCTACATCAAGAAATCAAGAGTGAGAGATCCAATTTTTGAAGTGGGTAAACTGAAACAACATAACATCTAGAAGATGGTTTTCCAAAGCTATGAAAGAAAGTTCAGCATCCCCTTGGACATTTGTAGAGGATTCCTATTAAGAATTATTTAGCAACCTGAGAAAAATGAGGAAGAAGAAAGATTAGAAAATAATTGACCTTACATCAACACCATCCAAGAAGTAAATATAATTACCTCAGGTGATTACTGCCATCTTACCTAGCAGGAGAAGAATCAGCTCATTGAGTACAACATGAAGAACACTGGATTCCTATTTTGTAGATAAAGGATTTATTGTGCAGAAAACATATGTTGATATAGTGAAACACTTAGCATCCAGATAACTGAGGAATTGAAGAATCTCTTACCTCCTAAACAAAAAATTAAGAAACCTCACATCAAGCAATACTATCACTATCAGATACCCAGCATAAATATAGACCCATACAATGGGAAGAATTCTCACTCATTTGTAGACAACACTGAAACATCTATAATATCTTTTGAGAGAACTATAGAAGAATAATTAGAAGGTGATTTTGAAGTAATTCTCTAAAGTATAAAAACTGCTACTCTGGGAAGTTTGGAACTAGATCACTTCTAAGGATTAAGAAATTGACATCACTTATTATAACACCTAAAAGGAAAGCAGATATCGAAAGAATTGATAAAGAAGAAATAAATAAAGATATTAATAAAGTTTACATCATATAGCAAGTAGTAGAATTGATTACTATATTTAAGAATACAGAATATAAGAGACTTATCTTAGTAGAAGAATTAAAATCTAACTTTGATATAGAAGAAATTATCTATCTTCAAGAAATCTATTATTCTAAGCTTTAAAAGAGATTTCTGGAAATGAGATACTACTTCTAGAAGGACTTTTAAAGATATCTATTTCTAGATAATATATATATCAACTTTAGAAAGATAATAAAGACCTAGGACTAGCTATATTAGAAACCTCTAAAAATTACTATATTCTAAGAATAACTTATCTAAAAGGAAGCTCAGTATCAGATATATATTTTATAAGCATTTGAATTAATTGGCAAAGATATATTAGTAAATAATATATCAAGTTATAATATAATTGAATAGCAGAATAATATATCAGATTAAAATACTATTCTAGGATATAATAATATTAAGATTTATAATAGTATTATAAGTTATAATATTATTATTGGTCATAATGTTATTATAGGTTATATAACTGTAATCAATATTGATGTCATTACAAAATATTCTATCACATCTCCTTCCTTTCTCTAAGTTATACTTCTAAGTACAGTTCTAATTTGGAGAAATCTTTTTGTAATTATTTCACCTCTTTCTCTAATTTCTTTATATCATTTTGTATAAGTTGGTTCAATTAGAATATACTATATCTGAAATGGTTGAAGGCACTAGGCTTGTACTTAAATAGCTAATAGATCTATTTAGCTATCTTTAAGGCAAAGGTGGGGAGTACTCCTTTGAGAACTTATTGGTAGATCTCTCTTTCTTTCTAGTTTCAAATGTATTTAACTTCTTCTTTCTAGAGTTGTGCAATTTAATAGTATTTCTTCTATTCACTAATTCATGCCAAGTGTTATTTTCTTTGAATATTTTATAGAATTAATCAGATTTTTTATAAAGTTAATCTTTCCATTTCCTCAAGGTCTTTCAGGAGTTCAAAATGTCAATAGGCCTTAATCAAGCTGACTTGGACTTCATAGAAGTTGTTCTAGTAGGGTATAGTATTTCTTGAGATAGTTTTAGTAAACAGTATAGAGTAGGATCATTTCTGTTATTTTTTGTAACTGATATATTGTTTCTTTTATACTTGTAATATAGTATGATCCTTTTCATTTTGGGTCTAACTTTGCTAACCATAATAACTTAACTATATTCTAGTATAGTAAGACTTGATTGCTGATCTTCAACTTTTTCATTTTCTTGTATTTCTTACCATAGTTCTTCTTTTAGTAATTGCAATAAATTCTCTTGTCTGTTTTAGATATTATATAATTCTTGAATTTCCTTTATTACATGATGTTTTATTTATACTTCCCAGAGGGTGTACAATGTAAGATAGCTATTTTTATTGAAAAAGCTCAAGAATAACAATGCATAAATCAAGATAAGAAAGTTAATATGATACTACTACAGATTAGAGACCAAGTCTTACTCTATAGAAGTATTGTAGAATCTTTATAATTAGCTAAGTAAAAGGGTTTATACCTTGTATAGAATATAAAAGGACAGAATATTTGGTTATGATATACTAACAGCTCCATCTTAGCAATAGTGATATATTGAAGCAAGGTTAAGAAATATTGAGATTACTCCTAGACTCAAGAACAAGCCTTTCTTAGCCTACAACCAGATGTGGTAACAAATTCACAGAACTTAAGTTTTTTATTATCAAGTATTAGAACACATGGCTTTGCCAAGCTTTAGTATTACATACTATATGCATTAGTAATACATAATATATAAATAAAATAACCTTTTAAATTATTATGTGATTGTATAACTATCTAGATATTGTTTTCTATCTTAACCCTTATATTTTTAGACATTTGAGCTTAAATTCTCTGCTCTCTTTCCTTTTTTTATTCTCTATAATAATATTTGCACTTTATACCTAGCTATTTATTCTACTATTCTATGTTATCATTATGTATAAATAGCTTGATATTTTGCTTTAATAAAAAGCAGTTAAAATTGTTGTCTTCTTATTAATCATATATGAAAGCCTCAGAATAACTTCAAAATAAAAAATAGATTAGTATTTTTATTCTTATCATCTCACTCAATATTTACTTTTTTTATTATTATTACTTATCATAGCAAGCTAGTGAAGAACCTATATTTATTTGTTGTATTTTATATTATAATATTTAGTTATTAACTTATGATTAGAATATTATCAAATTCATATAGTAGAAGAAGATATTTCAAAAATAGTATTTACATATATGTCGGTATACCTTGATCAGGTTGACTTACACTTCATAGAAGTTGTTCCAATAGGGCATAGTATTTCTTGAGGCGGTTTCAGTGAACAGTATAGAGTAAGATCATTCCTGTTGTTTTTTATAACTGATATATAGTTCCTTTTATACTCGTGATGTAGTATGGTTCTTCCTATTTTGGGTCCAATTTTGCTGACCATAAGGACTCTACTATATTCTGATATAGTAAGACCTGGTCACCAATCTTCACTTTTTCAGTTTCCTTGTGTTCCTTGTCATAATTCTTCTTTTGTTAATCTTGTGTAATAGTAATAAATTCTCTCACCTTGTTTTGGACATTGTGTAATTCTTGAATTTCCTTTGTCACATGATGCTCGATTTGCATTTTCTAGGAGGTGTAGCTGAGTTCCAGAGTAGTCATTACTTGGTCTACTGGTTGATAAGCTTTTCTTCCATAAGTAAGCTTAAAAGGGGTGAACTTTGTTATTTTTGTTTCATTATTCGTAGTGCAAATAAGGTAGAAAGTAGATACAAGTCCTAATCTCCTCCTTATAATTATACTACTTTAGTAATCGTATTTTTGATAGTATGATTCATCTATTCAGTGAGTCCATTTCCCTGGAGGTGGTAGGTAGTAGTCTTTATCTGGTGGATCCTAAAGTGTTATATCAATATCTGCATAAATTCATTAATAAATTTGGTTCCTTGATCAGAGGTCATTTCATAAGGGATCCTGTGGCAGCAGATAATGTCTTCATAGATAAAGGGTGCAATATTAAGGGCATCTGTAAGAGGCAAGGCTCTTGCTTTGGGGTACTTGGTCAGGTAATCTACTGCTACTATGATGTATTGATTTTCTCTAAGTGTTCTTGGTAGCGGTCCAACAATGTCTATTCCAATATGTTCAAAGGGTCCTCCAGATACAATTGGTTATAAGGTCTCAACTTCCTTTTCTTAGTATCTTTTCTGGCAAGTGTTACATCTCCTAATATATTCTCTAATATCTTTATATATATTCTTCCAATAATATTTTTCTAATAATCATTGATATGTGTTATCTATACCCATGTGTCCTGCAAGCTGATGATCATGGGAGGCCTGAAGTACAATCTGCTTTTTGTGTTCAGAAACTACAAGTCGTATCTGTCCTCTGTATTATTAGTAAAGTATATTATTCTTGATAAAATAGTTGAGTACTGTTGTCAGTATAAGCTGTTGATCATTTTCATTCGTTATTCCAGTAAAGGTTAGGTTACTGAGGTAATCCAAATATCCATTATAGAGTTTAGTATCCATTGGGTAGGTATATTCTTTTTGGTTCAGGGTGTTAATCTTAGATAAATTGGGGTAGGCATAAGAGAGTATTTACATTCTGATGATTCTATTCTTTTCTATATTACATCATGAAGTCATACTTCTGCAGTATAGCTAGCCATCATGCATACATTTTTATCAGATTTAGTTTGTTCTAAAGCCATTTGAGGGCTGAGTGGTTGGTTATCAGGGTGAACTGTTTTCTAATCAGAAAGTGGCAGAAGTGTTGTATAGCCCAAACAACTGCTACACATTCCAGCTAGGTAGCTCTATAGGAAGGTTCTGCTTCATAGGTGGCTCATCTTGTATAAGCAATCATATGCTCTCTATCTTTATCATCTTGTGCCAAAATTGCTCCAAGTCCAAATGATAATGCATCTATATATAGCTTGAACACTTTTGTGAGATCCAATCTTGCTATTATTGGTGCATGGGTAAGTGCTTCCTTGATCAAGTTGAAGGTAGTTTGTGTAGCTGACATCCATTCTCATACTCTTCTCTTTCTTTGTAACATGTACAGGGGTACAGCAATTTCAGAGTAACCAGGGATAAACCTTTTATAGAACTGAACCAGTCCTAGGAATCCTCGTAAGGTCATCTTATCTTGCGGGGTTGGGAAGGCCTTGACAATTTTGGTCTTTCTTGGGTCTGGGTGGATTTCTCCTCCATCGATTATAAATCTGAGGTATTTAATTTTCTTCTGTCCAAAGTAGCATTTTGTTGGCTTGATCCTTAGTCCATGTTTTCTGAGTCATTCAAACACTTCCTTTAGGATTACCATATATTCTATGAAGTTCTCTATATAAATATTAATATTGTTGATGTACACAATTACTCCATGTCCAATCAAGTTATAGAAGATCTCATTCATTGCAGCCTGGAAGATGGCAGGTGCATTGCAAAGTCCAAAGGACATTCTTGTGAATTTATACTGTCTGAATGATGTTATAAATGCTGATTTCTTCTATGCTTCAGGTGTCATTCTGATTTGGTTATATCCTGTCCATAGGTCTAAGGTTGAGTAGATTTGTACCTTTTTCAACATGTTTTGTAAGTCTTCTGAGTGCGGGATCAGATATGCGTGCTTTTTAGTAACTGAGTTCAATTTGCGGTAATTGATAACCATTCTCTGTCTATCCTTCTTTAGTACTATGCTGATAGGTAATGCTCAAGAGCTTTTCGACTGTATAATTACTCCTGATTCCAATAGCTCTTGAATATGCTTTTATACAAAGTCATGATAGTTGGCTGGCAATCTGTAGGGTGCTTGTTTGATTAGTTTGGTGTCTTCTGTGTTGATATGGTGAGTGAAGAAGGCTTGGTTCAGTAGGTCCTTGAAACTGATCATGATAATATCCTCATACTCCTTTAGTAGGTCTTGTAACTGTTTCTTCTGATTTAGTAATAGATTTTCATTAAGGGAGTAGATATGCTTCTTAGCATTTTCCTAGTTATCCAGTCTTTCCATTATTATATTTGCTTGTCCAGTCGATCTAAATCCTTTCTTTCCATATCATGTTTCTTCTAAGTTTTCTACTTCTTTCAAAAGTTGCTGTTCATATTTGATGATTACTATTTGAGCAATTTGATCTCCTTGGTATACTTTGAATTGGCTGTGGTTGTGGTTAACTAGTCCAACCTCAATCTCTCCTTTGTAGTCTTTATCTATTAATCTAGGGAAGGCTCCTATTCCAGAGTTGTAGTAAAGTCCACTTCTTGCCCATACTTGTGCATATTGTCCGGATGGTAGGGCGATAGTAATTCCAGTTTTTACAAAGGCTAATGATTTCAGTTCTAGAGTATAATCTTCATCTGCATATAGGTTATAACCTGTAGCTCCTTCAGTTTTTTTCTATAGTATGATTATGCTTTCTATTAGTTTCTTGACTCAAGTTACTATTTCCTTTTCTTCAACTGTGAATACTTCTTTAAAGGTAGGGACATTCAGTTCCTTCTACTATTTGTGAGTTGTGTCCTGAGGTAGGTTCTGCCATAAGTCCTTCCACCACCAATAGCACATGCTGATACATTCGTTGGGGTGAATTATTTTCTCTAGTATGATGATTTCTTCTTCTGAGTCTGAATTGCTTTCTTCGATTAGAGTAGGTCTATTATTTTTATCATCTTTCTGGAATAAGGCTCTGACTTTGATAGGTGTCTGAGTAGTATAAACTTTATTACTCCATTCCTCAGGTACTTCCTCATCTTCATTTTCTTCGGGTACTATCTATTCTTGTTCTTAGTCATAGCATTCTCTCCAAGTTCCATAGTAGTTGATATTATATAGTTTATCTGGATATCTGACCCAGTTTTCACATTCCCAAAGATCATAGGGGTTGACTTCATTCTAGTAGCATCCTTGTAGATAGATGTTGCGATTTCCCTAAAGACATCCTTTGCTGATATGTCTAATATTCATCCAAAAATAGTCCCATACTTTTTCAGTATTATCTGCAAATAGGTGAGGGTTCCTTCCATTATACAGTCCATAATTCATTGAGGGTGGGGTCCTTCAGTGGGTCTGTGACAGTCTTGGTTTCTTGATTCTTTTCTCCATTAGCAAATGCATTTCTAAGATATCCTAGTAAGGTATTAACTTCGTATCACTGCAAGTGCCCATCATCTCAGCACAATAGATGCATTGCTCACAGAATAGGTATCTAGTATTCCTCATATTGTATTTAATCAACTAGTTCTTCTCCAAAGGCATTAGGTGGCGATATTCACTATAGATCACTATGTTAGCTTTTTCTTCTTCTACTATGTTGAGATGTACTGGTCCAGGAGTTATTTCTTCATCTATATCACTTTTGTCTTCTGGTCTCTGAGTAAGTTTCAATACTACTCTTTTCTGAATATCCAGTGGTATGCTGAACTTCCTTCTGTGATTGACAAAGATTAACCTCTGTGCATCTAAGTCAATTCTGGCTTTAGCTTTCTTCAACCAGCTGTTGCCTAAGATGGCATTGTAGGATTGTGCATTGGTGATGACCATTCTGATAAGTATGATTTCTGTTCCAAACTAGACTGGTACTTCTCGAAGTACTCCTAAAGATATACTGCTTTTTCCACTTGTGATGACTAGGGTAGAGGTAGCAGGTTCATCAATATCCTATCTCAGGTAGTCTAGGAAATGCTTGGTAATAATACTGACTCCTGCTCTAGTGTCGATAATAACTGAGCATGCTAATCCTCCAATGTTGCATTGTGCATAAGTAGATGAGGTATAGATCTGCTCCTCTTGTTCTTTAGTGGTGTTGACTTCCTCAAATCGGATAGTTGGTTTGGTTTTGGTAATCTGTGTCTTCACCATCTGCTTCATTGATAGTGCGATCTGGAAGAGTTGTTTAAAGGTAATGTTGGCCTTTTGACTGGCAATATCTTGCCATAGGTCATATTCAAATTCTCTAACCCTCTTAAGCTTCTTTTCCTTATTTTCTTCTTAATCTGTCATTTCTTCATCCTCAGTGGTTGAGGTGACCGTCTCACTAGGTTGTATTATCTATTTGAAAGCTTTGTCCTATTGATCCTTATTCAGTTGTTATCTTTGTATTAGCTTCTTAGGTTTCTTGATGACAACTTCAGGTTCCTGAGTCGGTTTCTTCCTTGGGTAAGGGGTCTTCCTAGTAGTAGTATGGCTGACTGTTTCAACAGAGTAGGCTTCCAGGTATTCTTCACTAAACTCTTTATCTTCTTTTTTGATTTCTTGTACTATATTGGCATGGTCAGCCTTCTTTTCCTCCTTTCTCTTCCGTTCTTCCTCCTAACTCCTTGTTTGGCAATCCTTGGCAAAGTGACCACATCTTCCATAGAGGAAACAATTTATCTCAGTCTTGTTGTGTTCTTTGGTGACAAAGGTTCCTCTCGGTTACTTATTCTGGCGAATCACCTTGGCTTCAAGATTGGCTATGTGTGCTGTCATTTCTGAGAACATCTTAGTAATCTTTTCCATTTCATCCTCATATGTTGTCTTTCCTGTTTTTGCTATGACCATCGGTTTGATGGTGTTTTCCTCAGGTGGTTCAGCTGATGCAGATACCATTTGAACTACAGATATTCTGGTGCTGAATTTCCTGTATAAGTCTTGTGGTAACTTGTCATATTGAGATGCCAAATATCTTGCTTCAGTGTTCCAAAAGGCCTGTACTATTCTGACTTTCTCGTCTATTTTGCGGGGACTAAACCTCTTGATATAGTATTGGAGATCTGCAGATAAGCCATTTATAAACACTATTTCTCATACAATCGGGCTGGTTTCTCTATAGAGTTGCATGTATTAGTTGATAGTAGTAATCCAATCTTCTAGGCACTGGTTGATTGACATCTTCATATTGAATAGTTGTTCTTTGATTAATTCTTGCTTCTATTCGGTAAAATACTTCTCTTCTAACTAGGCTCTCATAGTATCCCAATGAGCAGTAGCTATTGCTACAGCTGTGGCTCTATTTCTGGCTGCTGCAGTGGCTGCAAGGAGTAATCCTTCTAGTCTAGTAGCTGCTGCATCCGTTAGGGCTATATAGTATGTTTCTCTCACAGATCCTCTAAGTTGGGCAGCTAGGATAGGGATCCATCAAGTGCTGGCCATTCCTTTGGCTGTGAAGTAGCTTTCCAAATCATCCAGGAATTCTCAAACATATTTCTTAGTATATCCATAAAAGATAAGTAGTCTATCTGCCATGGTTTCTTCATCCTCTTGAGATCTTCTTCTAGGTAGTTGTAGTAATATGGGCAGTGGCAGTAGTAGTGCCATTCTTGCTTTTGTCTTCCACTATGAGTTTTGGCAAGTTCGGTTATATAATATAGGTAACAAATCAGTCAAGGTATCAATTGATTTCCTGCCAGTCGGCACTAATTGTGGCAGACTAAAATATATTAACAATGAAATACTCGAAGTTGAGCAAGTGCAGAAAATATGTTTTTAGGGATCTTAGTGATTTATGTGATAGTGGCTTAAAGGGTGGTGTGTTGGTATAAGTGTTAACTGGCAAGATTTAAGTATGATCAATTGAATAAAGTGTATCTGTTAGAATCTCGAAACTATCCCAATTGCTTACTCCTTGAGTAAGGCTTTCAGTATTCTTTGGGTTGTCTGTTATAAGCTTCCTTAGCTTGTTGTAGTCCGAATTTTATTGATAATTGCGAGCGGAGTATTTATAAGAAATTACAAGGTGCTATACAGGCAGCTACCTAAGTTACTACTTAAATTTCTGATTGGCTTGGCTAAATATAAGGTACAAATTGATTGGCTAAGATATAATAAAATAATATATCAGGTTATAATGTAATTGGGCAGTGAAATAATATATTAGATCGAAATACTATTTTAGGTTATAATGTAATTGCGGATCTCAATAACACTTCAGATCTCAATAACACTTCAGATCTCAATAACACTTCAAGTCTCAGTGTTATTATGAGTCATATAACTGTGATCTTATATGATCAAATTATATGTCATCATAAAATGTTCCGTCACAATACTAACTGATCAAATAATAAATATTGCAAATAGAATATTTAGAGTTGAAGGGTGGTCAGTTGAAATAAAATCTCTAACTATAGTAAAGGTTGGTATTAGTAAAATATTATCCTATTTAGTTTATTAATATTAGAAATTTAAAAATATTACTAATGTATTCAATTATTTATAAAATATAGTATGAAAAAGATTCAAATGGCATATATAATATTCTAAAATCTATTTATATTAGAATAACATTTCTTGGATTTGAAACAAAACCATTTCATGAAGTAATATATAATTTAATAGACTTTAATATAATAATGATAAAATGCATATTATGACAAATATACTAATAACCGGTCGTTTGTTCGTTGAGAATGCTCAGAGTATCAGACATGATATCTCTCTTTGCGTATCCTTACTACAGCTTCATGCTATGCTCTTCAGGCTTTACTATGACTGATATTGAGATATTCCAAGACTCTGTGCAAACTGATTTATTCAGATAGAAATAGAGGGGGTATTTATATAAATTTGAGAGACTAAAGAACAACTAATAGAGACTTTGCTTATGAAAATACAATCCAATCATTGCGAAGAATACAAAGTAACTCTTTTGTTGAAATAAAAGGTATCATGCTGAAATAAAAGGAGTCGTGCTGAAATAAAAGGAGTCATGCTGAAATAAAAGGAAGAGAACAGAGTGTTATAATAACTTTCTAAATCAAGTGTAGTATAAATTCGCGAAAATCAGTCAAGTTAGGGGTCGGCCATCACAATATTGAGTATTCTGATATTTCTATATCTTTAGGATATAGGATTTGGTAATGCACCAGGTTTTAGAAATGAAATAGATGTATTAGAATTAGTAAATATAATTTATAATTTAAAATATTCTAATAAATGATTGATATATTAAATAAAAAATAATTATTACAGATATCAAAAAAAGCCTATTCCAATGCTTTGAAATATACATTTCGATTATTTGGACCAGCACTGGGTAATTGTTTATATAATAGAGCATATTTGGCTAAAATGAGTAAAATATCTATATCTACTATAAGTATTTATATATATTTTATGTTTATGATTAATTATAATTACTAATTAGTTATTTATATATAGGTAATATTCAATGAAGAGAATTTAATTAGACAATCCAATATATTTCCAAGCGAATTTCAAAAATGAAGAAATAATGATAATGATGATAATGGTAAAAGTAGTAATTGTAAAAAATTTAAAAGAATAGTACCAGGGCCATCAACAATTATTACAAGACAAAGGTAAATATAATTACATTTACTAAAACAAATATATATTTAAGGATAGATATATAATTATATTAAATACTTATTTTAGCATAGTTCATGATCTATTATATAAAATTAAGTAAGAAATTTAAACTTCTAAATCATTCATTGTGGTGTTAAAAATAAAGATGATATTTAGCAAAGAAATAATATTATATAAATCAATATTAAAATGTGACTGTGTAGAATATTTAAAAGTATAACTAAAGGTGTAAAAGAACTTAGAATATATCAAAGCAATAATAATAGCACAAAAATGCAGACTTTTAATTGTAGATAGTAATGATAAGAGTAATAGTATTGAAAGAGAACAGCCATTATTGAAGCAGCAGAAGTTAATTCTATTAAACAATATAATAAAACAGCTAAGCCTATTAACATCAATTGACAATTGTTAGCATTGTCTCTGTTGAAATAAGGAATATCTATCCAAAACTAGTATTAGAAAGAAATGTTTGCATATATATGATGAACAGTATCTGCCGATATCTTCACATCCTTTTCCAGAATACTATAAGTTGATTAATGCCAGAATCAATCTCAATATCATTGAGAAAACATACCCTAATATGCATTGTGATGGACTAAAATATATTAATGGCAAAATACTCGGAATTGAGCAAGCACAGAAAATATGTTTTTAGGGGTCTTAGTGGTTTATGCGGTAGCGTCTTGAGAAGGGTGTCAGTGTAGGTATTTAACTAGCAAGAATTTAGTGTGATCGATCGAATAAAGTGTATCTGTTAGAATCTCGAAACTATATCAATTGCTTACTCCTTGAGTAAGGCTTCAGTATCCCTTAGGTTGTCTGTTGTAAGCTTCCCTAGCTTGTTGCAGTCCGAATTTTATTGATAATTGCGAGTGGGGTATTTATAAGAAATTACAAGGTGCTATACGGGCAGCTACCCAGGTTACTACTTGAATTTCTGATTGGCTCGGCTAAATATAAGGTACAAATTGATTGGCTAAGATATAATAAATGATATATCAGGTTATAATGTAATTGGGTGACGAAATAATATATCAGATCGAAATACTATTTTAGGTTATAGCATGATTGCGGATCTCAACAATGCTATGAGTCTCAACAATGCTACAACTCTCAACATTGTTGAGAGTTACATGACCTGTGATTTTATATGATTAAATTGTGTGTCGTCACAAAATGTTCTGTTACATCTCCTTCCTTTCTGCGAGTTAGACTTCAAGATACAGTTCTAACTCGGAGAAATCTCTTTGTAACTGTTTTACCTCTTCCTCTAGCTCCTTTATTTCATCCTGTGTCAATTGATTCAGTTAATGTGTACTGCACCGAAAGTGGTTTAAAGCACTAGGCTTGTGCTTGAATAGTTGATAAATCCGATCAGCCATTCTTGCATTATAGGCAGGGAGTGCTCCTTTAATCAGATTAAAGGCAGTTTGTGTGGCTGACATCCATTCCCATACTCTTCCTTTTCTTTACAACATGTGCAGGGGTGCAGCGATTTCGGAGTAACCAGGGATAAACCTTTTATAGAACTGGACCAGTCCTAAAAATTCTCGTAGAGTCATCTTATCTTGTGGGATTGGGAAGGCCTTGACGATCTCAGTCTTCTTTGGGTCCAGGCGGATTTCTCCTCCATTGATTATAAATCCGAGGTATTCGATTTTCTTCTGTCCAAAGTAGCATTTTGATGGCTTGATCCTTAGTCCATGTTTTCTGAGTCGTTCAAATACTTCCTTCAGGATCACCATGTGTTCTGCAAAGTTCTCCGCATAGATGTTGATGTCGTCGATGTACACAATTACTCCATGTCCAATCAAATTATAGAAGATCTCGTTCATTACAGCTTGGAAGGTGGCGGGTGTGTTACAAAGTCCAAAGGACATTCTTGTAAATTCGTACTGTCCAAACGGTGTAACAAATGCTGATTTCTCCTGTGCTTCGGGCGTCATTCTGATTTGGTTATATCCTGCCCATAGGTCTAAGGTTGAGTAGATTTACGCCTTTTTCAACATGTTTTGTAAGTCTTCTGAGTGCAGGATTGGATATGCATGCTTCTTGGTGACTGAGTTCAATTTGCGATAGTCAATAACCATTCTCTGTCCATCCTTCTTCGGTACTATGCTGATAGGTGATGCCCAAGGGCTCTTTGATTGTACAATCACTTCTGACTCCAATAGCTCTTGAACATGCTTTCGTATGAAGTCATAATAGTTAGCTGGCAATCTGTAGGGTGCTTGTTTGATTGGTTTGGCATCTCCTGTATCAATATGGTGTGTGAAGAAGGCTTGGTCCGGTAGGTCCTTGAAACTGATTGCGATAATATCCTCATACTCCTTTAACAGGTCTTGCAACTATTTCTTCTGATTCGGTAACAGGTTTTCATTGAGGGAGTAGATGTGCTTCTTGGCGCTCTCCTAGTCATCCAGTCTTTCCATTATTACATTTGCTTGTCCAGTTGATCCAAATCCTTTCCTTCCACGTCGTGTTTCTTCTAAGTTTTCTACTTCCTTCAAAGGTTGCTGTTCACACTTGACGATCACCATTTGAGTGATTCGATCACCTTGGTATACTTTGAA
Organism: Endogone sp. FLAS-F59071; assembly: GCA_003990785.1. Lineage (NCBI taxonomy): Eukaryota > Fungi > Mucoromycota > Endogonomycetes > Endogonales > Endogonaceae > Endogone > Endogone sp. FLAS-F59071. The sequence goes on along the minus strand of RBNK01000565.1, from coordinate 5,685 downwards.
TTGGCTGTGGTTGTGGTTAACTAGTCCAACCTTGATTTCTCCTCTATAGTCTTCATCTATTAATCCAGGGAATGCTCCTATTCCAGAGTTGCGGTAGAGTCCACTTCTTGCCCATACTTGCGCATATTGTCCGGGTGGTAGGGCGATAGCAATTCCAGTTTTTACGAAGGCTGATGATTTTGGTTCTAGAGTGTAGTCTTCATCCGCGTATAGGTCATATCCTGTGGCTCCTTCGGTTTTTCTCTTTGGTACGATTGCACTTTCTGTCAATTTCTTAACTCGGGTTGCTATATCCTTTTCTTCAACTGTGAACACTTCTTCAGAGGTAGGGACATTTGGTTCCTTCCACTGTTCGTGAGTTGTGTCTTGGAGTAGGTTTTGCCACAAGTCCTTCCACCACCAATAGCATGCTGATGCGTTTGTTAGGGTGAACTATTTCCTTCAGTACGATGATTTCTTCTTCTGAATCTGAGTCATTTTCTTCAATCAGGATAGGTCCATCATCTTCATTATCTTCCTGGAATAAGGCTCTGACTTCAATGGTTGTCTGAGTAGTGTAAACTTCATTGCTCCATTCTTCAGGTACTTCCTCATCTTCATTTTCTTCGGGTATCGTCTGTTCTTGTTCTCGGTCATAACGTTCCTTCCAAGTTCCGTGGTAGTTGATATTGTATGGTTCATCTGGATATCTGACCCAGTTTTCGCATTCCCATAGGTCATAGGGGTTGACTTCATCCCAATAGCATCTTTGCAGATAGATGTTGCGATTTCCCCAAAGACATCCTTTGCCGATGTGTCCAATATTCGTCCAGAAACAGTCCCATACTTCTCCAGTATTGTCTGCGAATGGATGAGGGTTTCTTCCATCATACGGTCCATGATTCATTGAGGGTGGGGTCCTTCGGTGGGTCTGTGACAATCTTGGTTTCTTGATCTTTTTCTCGGTTGGCAAATACATCTCTAACGTGTCCTCGTAAGGTATCAATTTTGTATCACTGCAGGTGCACATCGTCTCGGCACAGTAGATGCATTGCTCACAGAATGGGCACTGAGTATTCCTCATATTGTATTCAATCAACTGGTTCTTCTCCAGAGGCATCAGGCAGCAGTATTCACTATTGATCACTACGTTTGCTTCTTCTTCTTCCACCAAATTGAGGTGTGCCTGTCTGGGGGTTATTCCTTCATCTGTGTCACTTTCGTCTTCCAGCCTCTGAGTAAGTTTCGGTACTACTCCTTTCTGAATATCCAAAGGTACACTGAACTTTCTTCTATAGTTGATGAAGATTGACCTTTGTGCATCCAGGTCAATTCGGGCTTTAGCTTTCTTTAACCAGCTGTTGCCTAAGACAGCATTGTAGGATTGTGCATTGGTGACCACCATTCTGATGGGTATGATTTCTGTTCCAAACTGGACCAGTACTTCTCGGAGTACTCCTAGGGGTACGCTGCTTTTTCCACTTGCAACGACCAAGGTAGAGGTAGCGGGTTCATCAATATCCCATCCTAGGCGGTCTAGGAAATGCTTGGCGATGATGCTGACTCCTGCTCCAGTGTCGATAATTACTGAGCACACTAATCCTTCAATATTGCATTGTGCATAGGCGGATGAGGTATAGGTTCGCTCCTCTTGTTTTTCAGCAGTGTTAACTTCCTCGAATCGGATGGTTGGTTTGGTTTCGGTAATCTGTGTTTTCACCTTCTGCTTTGTTGACGGTGCAATCTGGAAGAGTTGTTTGAAGGTAATGTTTGCCTTCTGACTAGCAATATCCTTCCATGGGTCGTACTCGAATTCCCTAACCCTCCTAGGCTTCTTGTCCTTGTTTTCTTCCTGATCCGTCATTTCTTCATCTTCGGTAGTTGATGTAACTGTCTCGCCAGGTTGCATTATTTGTTTGAAGGCTTTGTCCCATTAGTCTTCATTCAGCTGTTGTCTTTGCGTGGGTTTCTTAGGCTTCTCGATGACAACCTCAGGTTCCTGGATCGGCTTCTTCCTTGGGTAGAGAGTTTTTCTTGTAGTAGTGCAGCTGACTGCTTCAACAGGGTAGGCTTCCAGGTATTCTTCGCCAAATTCTTCATCTTCTTCTTCAATTTCTTGCACTATGTTGGCATGGTCGGCCTTCTTTACTTCCTCTCTCTCTCGTCCTTCCTTCCAACTTCTAGTTCGGCAATCCTTAGCAAAGTGATCACGTCTTCCGCAGAGGAAGCAGTTTATCTCAGTCTTGTTGCGTTCTTCGGTGACGAAGGTTCCTCTCGGTTGTCTATTCTGTCGGATCACCTTGGCTTCAAGATCGGCTATGTGTGCTGTCATTTCTGAGAACATCTTGGTAATCTTCTCCATTTCGTCTTCATGTGTTGTCTTCCCCATTTTTGCCATAACTGTTGGTTTAATAGTGTCCTCCTCAGGTGGTTCGGCTGCTGCGGATACCATTTGAACTACCGGTATTCCAGTGCTGAATTTCTTGTGTAAGTCTTGTGGTAACTTATCATATAGGGATGCTGAATGTCCTGCTTTGGTATCCCAAAAGGCCTGTGCCATTCTGACTTTCTCTTCCATACTTCGAGGGCCAAACCTCTTGATATGGCGTTAGATGTCTGCAGGTAAGCCATTCATGAACACCATTTCTCATACAACCGGGCTGGTTTCTCCACAGAGTTGCATATACTGATCGATAGTATTAACCCAGTCTTCCGGGCATTGATTGATTGACATCTTCATGTTAAATAGCTGTTCCTTGATTGATTCTCATTTCTGTTCGGTGAAATACTTCTCCTCTAGCCAGGCTCTTGTAACATCCCAATGAGCAGTAGCTAATGCTGCGGTGGGGGGGTTATTTCCAGCTGCTGCTATGGCTGCGAGGATTAATCCTCCTAGTCCAGTGGCTGCTACATCCATCAGGGCTACTCGGTATGCTTCTCTTGCAGGTCCTCTGAGTTGGGCGGCTAGGATAGGCAACCATCAGGTGCTGACCGTTCCTTTGGCTGCGAAGTAGCTCTCCAAATCATCTAGGAATTCTTGAACATATTCCTTTGTGTATCCGTAAAAGGTAGGTAGTCTGTCTGTCATAGTTTCTTCGTCCTCTTGAAGTCTTCTCCTAGGTAGTTGTTATAATACGGTCAGTGGCGGTGGTAGTGCCATTCTTGCTTTTGTCTTCCACTATGGGTTTCGGCAAGTTCGGTTACGCAATATAGGTAATAAATCAGTCAATGTGTCGATTGATTTCCTGCCAGTCGGCACCAATTGTGATGGACTAAAATATATTAATGGCGAAATACTCGGAATTGAGCAAGCGCAGAAAATACGTTTTTAGGGGTCTTAGTGGTTTATGTAGTAGCGTCTTGAGAAGGGTGTCAGTGTAGGTGTTTAACTAGCAAGAATTTAGTGTGATCGATCGAATAAAGTGTATCTGTTAGAATCTCGAAACTATATCAATTGCTTACTCCTTGAGTAAGGCTTCAGTATCCCTTGGGTTGTTTGTTGTAAGCTTCCCTAGCTTGTTGCAGTCCGAATTTTATTGATAATTGCGAGCGGGGTATTTATAAGAAATTACAAGGTGCTATACGGGCAGCTACCTAGGTTACTACTTGAATTTCTGATTGGCTTGGCTAAATATAAGGTACAAATTGATTGGCTAAGATATAATAAATGATATATCAGGTTATAATGTAATTGGGTGATGAAATAATATATCAGATCGAAATACTATTTTAGGTTATAGCGTGATTGCGGATCTCAACAATGCTATGAGTCTCAACAACACTACAACTCTCAATATTGTTGAGAGTCACATGACCTGTGATTTCACATGATCAAATTGTGTGTTGTCACAAAATGTTCCATCACAGCATGTATATTAAATAGAAGAGCTTTCACTTAATGATAAAGATACTAGAATCAAATTCTATGCTGTACCATTTAAGATCATCTGCCAAGATTATATCAAAGATAGAGATGAATGTGGTGATAAATTCACAAATGTTATAGAGTACTTCTCTAGGAATAAACCTTGTCCCCTAGTATTGGATATCAATTGGTATAATCTAGTAGATGTATCTTATGAGAAGTTGTCTACTGCTATTAGTGATGTAGTGGATGCATTGGTGAAATTTATTTCTATTAATAGTACATAATATTTGATAGATTACTAGAGATGATATATGTATTTCTCAAGTATATACTTTTAAAGGCTAGCAACTATACACATCTAGTGGTCATAAGGTATCTTTTCATATCAAAATTCTCAAAATAGTTTTCCCTTCAATTAATAATAACTTAAAACAATTTATTGAATACTTTATTATTTAGTTATATTCAAATCGTGAAATCTATAGTAGAATACTAGAAACATTCTTTCAATAGACTATAGAAATATTGAAGATTATAAAGGTATATACCAGAGAGGACAATGATAATATTCGAGATAATATCAGACAACAGGTTGATAATGATTAGAGTAATAGTTATCTCTTAGTTAAATCCTGTGCAGTTGATCACAGTGTTTATAGTAGAGGGAGAGCATGGTGAGTTATAGATGTTTGTAAGCCAAATCTAAAAGGCACTTCACCTCGATTCATGAGATCACTACTGATTACAAAATGGTGGAATTCTTGATTGCCATTAGAGTATAGAAGTTTAGATGTAATCAATGCTTTGTTACCTCCTAAAAAAATATGCTGGAAATAGGCACATGTAGTACTGATGATGCTACCATCTCCAGGGAATGTATCCATCTAAGTACCATTGGCTTTAGATGAGAATTATGATGAAAAGATGGAGAAAATGGAGTAGATGAAGAAGAGGATATAGATGTTGACTATTAGTGATGAATTCTCAACATAACAGTATCTCCATATCAAGAAGAATAATGAGAAGATATAAAATAAAAAAATGAGACTCAGATATCAAGAAATAACCAAACAACTATCAATGATCTAAATGAGTTAGGCAATGGTAAAGGTGTTGAAATTTGATCTTCGAATGTGTATATTTGGAGTAAAAGAGCGCACTGGCTAATGAAGCCAATATGCATGTATTTATTAATGCTAAATTATGATTGGTCGATACAAACAAAGATCGTCTCAGCTACAATTGAGTGACATATGATCAATCGTTGATGCATCGATCATTGATAGAAGAGATATAATAAGCTAATAATTACAACACTCCCCCTGCTTGATATATCTCGATAAAATAAATGAATAAAAAAGAAATAAAAATAGTGTTCAACTGTACATCACAAATGTCATCCATGAAGTACATTCACTGCAAATTATTATATATAAAATACTACTTGAGTGATAAGAATGACGTGATAAAGAATATAAAGTTTTTAAAGAAATAATGTTAGTTACGTAAGCCCATTTTTGTGATCAATGTTTCAAGTCTTGGTCGCGCAAGTGGCTTGGTTAATGCATCAGCTATCATTTCATCTGTCACCATGTAAACGATATCTATCACCTTTGATTCAACTTTCTCTCGAATAAAGTGATGCTGAATGTCGATATGCTTTGATCGAGCGTGATTAATTGGATTTTTGGCGAGGGTGATTGCTGATTGGTTGTCTTCAAATAAGGTTGTTGCACAATTCGGCAAATATCCTAGCTCATCCAATAGGGTGCGTAGCCAAATGGCTTCCTTTGTCGCATGAGCTAATGCCATATATTCTGCCTCAGTTGTTGATAGGG
>RBNK01000564.1:0-23729 GCA_003990785.1 Endogone sp. FLAS-F59071 | reverse complement strand
AAAAAAAAAAAAAAAAAAAAAAAAAAAAAAAAAAAAAAAAAAAAAAGAAATAAAATTAATCAATCAAAAATAAAGTAAATAAAATAATGTTCAATGAATAAATAACTGAAAAAAATAGACTCTGGGGTGTTGAAATATTATTTCATTTCATTTTATATAGAGCATCAATTTAATAAGTCTGCAGTTGGTTATAACAGTTTAGTCCTGCTTGAATAAAGATATAAGCTTTGGTTATTCCTCTTTAGAATACTTAATAAAGCTCCTACCAGTTGGTACCAAGATGTGACAAATATATTGTGACGGAACATTTTGTGACGACATATAATTTGATCATGTGGGATCAAGTCATGTGACCTTTAACAATGTTAAGACCTTTAGCGTTGTTAAAACCTTTAGCGTTGTTAAGATCCCCAATTACATTATAACCTGATATATCATTTATTATATCTTAGCCAATCAATTTGTACCTTATATTTAGCCGAGCCAATCAGAAATTCAAGTAGTAACCTGGGTAGCTGCCCATATAGCACCTTGTAATTTCTTATAAATACCCCGCTCGCAATTATCAATAAAATTCGGACTGCAACAAGCTAAGGAAGCTTACAAACAGACAACCCAAGGGATACTGAAGCCTTACTCAAGGAGTAAGCAATTGGATAGTTTCGAGACTCTAACAGATACACTTTATTCAATCAATCACATTTAATTCTTGCTAGTTAACACCTACATCGACACCCTTCTTAAGACGCTACCGCATAAACCGCTAAGACCCCTAAAATGTATTTTCTGCACTTGCTCAATCCCGAGTATTTCGCCGTTAATATATTTTAGTCCGCCACAATATTAATAATCAGTTATTTGTTTATTGAGAATGCTCAGAGTATCAGACATGATATCTTCTTTTACATATCCTTACTATAGCTAAATGTACTATACTCCTCAGACTTTACTATAACTAATATTAAGATATTCTAAGACTTTATGCAAACTGATTTATTTAAATAGAAGTAAAGGGAGTATTTATATAAAAAAAAAAAAAAATGAAAGAATACAGATAGCTTCACTATAAAAATATTATTTAATCATTGCAAATTGTATAATACTGCTAGATAATCTAACAAAAGATGACAAAAGATAGCTTAAAGAGATGATCTGAGAGATAATTAGTAATAGATAGGATCAGGAATCATCACCAGGAGTAAAGGTTATAGAACATTCTCAAAAATTAAGCAAGTTGTATATCAATCATTACAAAATACTACTAAACAACCTTCAAAAACCTCAAGTAGTATCAACAGTTATACTTGCCATTATATCAGCTACAGTTAACTGAGATAACTAAGTACTAATAAGAATCTATATACATAAAAAAATAGAGATTTTTGTAAGGTTAGTAAATTTTCTATGATTGCACTTTTGACTCCTTTAAATAAGATTTTTAACCTTAAAAAGTATACTATTAGAATCTCCTAAAGTACCTGTACATGCTACGTAATACCAATTTTATTATAGGAAGCTTAGGCCAGTTTGAAGATAAACAAGCCATTTTCAAAGTGTATCTACTTTTTAAACTCAAATATACTTTGCAATTTAAATGTGTCAAAATGTAGAGATCCTATCTAGTTATAAAAGTATGAAGAGTTCTTTTTTATTTTCCCAAAAATGCTTTAGCAAACACCTCTCAAAGTTGGTAAAAAATTCACACTAATTTGTTGTTATTTTGTATTAATTTATTTCATTTCTTAAAAAGTGTCATTCCTAAAAAAAAATAACAGGTACCAATTTTGAGAGGAAAAATCGCAACGATTTTTCTGTTGTTGTTGTTGTTTGGCATCATTCCTAAAAAAGGTAACAGGCACCAATTTTGAGAGGAAGAGAAAGAGGAAAAATCGCACCAACTTTGAGAGGAGAAATTGCGATTTATGGGCGCCAACTTTGAGAAGAAAAATCGCGATTTATGGGTACCAACTTTGAGAAGAAAAATCGCGATTTATGGGTACCAACTTTTGAGAGGAAAAATCGCGATTTACGGGCACCAACTTTAAGAGAGGAAAAATCGCGATTTACGGGCACCAACTTTGAGAGGAGAAATTGCGATTTACGGGCACCAACATCGAGAAGAAAAATCGTACCAACTTTGAGAGGAAAAATCGCGATTTACGGGTACCAACTTTAAGAGGAAAAATCGCTCCAACTTTGAGAGGAAAAATCGCACCAACTTTAAGAGAGGAGAAATTGCGATTTATGGGTACCAACTTTGGAAAGAAAAATTGCGATTTACGGTACCAACTTTGAGAAGAAAAATCGCGATTTATGGGTACCAACTCTGAGAGGAAAAATCACACCAACTTTAAGAGGAAAAATCGCGATTTACGGGCACCAACTTTGAGAGGAGAAATTGCGATTAATAGGCACCAACTTTGAGAAGAAAAATCGCGATTTATGGGTACCAACTTTGAGAGAGGAAAAATCGCGATTTACGGGCACCAACTTTGAGAGGAAAAATCGCACCAACTTTGAGAGGAAAAATCGCGATTTTCTGTGTGATTTCTCCTCTTAAAGTTGGTGCCCGTAAATCGCGATTTTTCCTCTCAAAGTTGGTACCCATAAATCGCGATTTTTCTTCTCAAAGTTGGTACCCATAAATCGCGATTTTTCTTCTCAAAGTTGGCGCCCATAAATCGCAATTTCTCCTCTCAAAGTTGGTGCGATTTTTCCTCTTTCTCTTCCTCTCAAAATTGGTGCTTGTTACCTTTTTTAGGAATGATATCAAACAACAACAATTTTTCCTCTTGCGATTTTTCCTCTCTCAAAGTTAATTTTTTTTTTTATTTTATATATCAAATTATACTATTTAATTTAGGATATTATATAATATATAGTTATTTGACTTATACATAGATATTTTAAAATTGCAATATCAAATTTATTTATCAAATTAATTTATTATATCTAAATATTTATTTATTAAATTTATTTATTATACTTCCTGTGCCAAAGGCACAGGTCTCACCTTGTACTTAATAATAAAATAAAAGTATAGAAAAACTGCTATATTAATTGATGGAAATGATCACTGATGAGAATTCTACTAAGAGATTATACAAAAATCAGAAGATCAGATATGTGAGGTTAGTAGATAGTGAGAATGATAAAAGAGTAAGAACTATTGCTATATCATTAAGAGATTATACAAGAATTAGAAGGTTATAAGAAATTGAATAGTTTCTTTTTAGTAGATTTCCATTATCTGATTCTATGGGAATTTGGGAAAGTCATATTTTAGCACTACAATATATCTATTAACTTACTTACCTTTTTAAAGCTTTTAGGATAAATCTTATAAAACTTACTAAGGCTAAATTTTAAATTTAGATATTTAGCTTTTAGTTAATAGAAAATTTCTTTTTTGGTTTTTTCTAAATAGTAATATGATAAATGTACTAATAACTGGTTGTTCGTTTGTTTGTTGAGAGTGCTCAGAGTGTCAGACACAATATCTCCCTTTGCATATCCTTACTACAGCTATGTGCTGTGCTCTTCAGGCTTTACTACAACTAATATTGAGATATTCCAAGACTCTGTGTAAACTGATTTATTTAGATAGAAATAGAGGGGGTATTTATACAAATTTGAAGAACTAAAGAACAACTAATAAAGACTTCGCTATGAAAACATAATCTAATCATTGTGAAGAATATATAATAACTCTGGTAGTAATATTTTACTGAAATAAAAGGTATCAATCTGAAATAAAAGGCATCAATCTGAAATAAAAGGAAGGGGACAAAATGTTATGGTAACTTCTGAATTAAGTATAGTACAAATTTATGAAAATCAGGCAATTTGGGAGTTGGCCATCACAGTAAATAGATAAATTTTAATTAGTAGTAATGTAGATTTTCTTGAATTAAATTAAAGATAATTAGTAATTAAAGAAATAGTTTCTTAATTTATTGATTTTTTAGAAAGAGAAATGTATCTTTAATAATTAGTTAAAGAAAATTTTAAGATTGAACCTTTTTTGTAACAGTATAAAATTAAGTATTACTATAATTAAAACCTGTATTTTTTAACTCATTTCTACTATAAAAACCAGCTATAAGTGAAAGCAAACTTAATTTATATATAGTACTACTAGAATTCATTTCTTTAATTCTTTTTAATATTAAATTATCTTTATTTTATAAATTGTAAAAGAGAAACTTATCTACTCTAGAATGTAAGCAATAATAATTGAAAAGCTGTTGTGAATCATTATTAGATATACTATTAATAGTTTATATAAAGTTAAGTAATAATACTTTTTTTAAGAAATAGAAAGAGAACTAAAAGGTTTAGTATATACGTATATAGTTTAGATATAATAGAGATTTTATTATTAATTGCAAGCATGATAGATAGTGGTTGATGTAGAAGCCTAAGAGTAATGTAAGATAGTTATGAGAATAATGATGTAAAATAGCTGAGCTCAAGAATTGAAATAATGTTAGATGTTTGAATAAGAAACAATGTTGAGAGCAATGTTGAATGGGAATGATATTGAGGGAATGATGTTGGGAGCAATGTTGAATGGAAATGATGTTGGGAGCGATGTTGAATGGGAACAATGTTGGGAGTAGCGATGTTGGGAGTAGCGATGTTGGGAGTGGGAACGATGTTGGGAAATGATGTTGGGAAACGATGTTGGGAAACGATGTTGGGAAACGATGTTGGATGCGCTGCATTATCAGATCGTGACTGCCAAAATCGCGTGACTGCCAAAACTGGGCACTGAAAATTTGGTTCGTCTTCAATGTTATCAACGTAAGAATGTGATATGTGATTTGACTTAACCATAGGGTGTGATTATATCGAGGAGATTGGCGACCTTTATTTTATTTTCTCTGATAAATTAAAAAATCCTACAGCAAAATGCCTGCGAAAAGTTAGAGGTTAATCAATATCAAAGTCGGGTTGGTGTATTTAGACCGCTCGATTGATTAACATGGATAAAATCGGGACATTTAACGCCCCCCCCCTTTTTTTTTTTTTTTTTTTTTTAAAAAAAAAAAAAAAAAAAAAAAAGAAAGTATGGACCGTCAGACATCAAAACTGGACAAATAAATGTACTGTCGGCGCTGAATAAGGAACATTATTATAATCCTATGTAATTTTAGAAAAAGCGATCGTGGCTTAAATGTGCGCAGTTGATTTGGTTACACAATACAAGTCAGCTGCGTACAAAATGACAGAATTTGGAACGAACATTAGACAACCGGGGACGCATTCATTTCTGCTGACTGTATACAATCACAGATAAAATACGACGCATTATTCATTATTGTTGCTTGTGAGCCTGCAAACGTTTCAAGATGACCGCCAACCTCACTGGAAACCAAGTTGAGATAAACAGATCGGTCACTACTGAGCATGGACATTCGATCATTGGCTCTTCTTTTGGAGATAATGCTCGCTTAGGTAAGCTTTGAACCTTTTCCTTCTACTTCATATTAACGTGGTTATGCACAGAATCAAAAGGCTATTCTCTTTCCTTTCGAGAAACAAAAGCTTCTAAAATTCTTTGATATCCTTCTGCAGAATATAATATACATGTACAAATAAATCCCACTTAAGCTGCCCAGGTCAAAGACCCTGTCAAATATCGCTTCTATGGTGTCCCTGCCGAGAACCATGACTTTGTTGATCGCCCTGGAATCTTGACAAATATGGAGGTTGCACTCAGCTCTCCTTCAAAAGGGTACCGAATTTTGGCTCTTCGAGGTCTGGGAGGTATGGGCAAGACTCAACTGATGCTCCAATACTGCTACCTCCATCGCTCTGCGTATGAATTTATTTTCTGGCTGGAGGTCGACAGCTGGAACATGGCAATCGACTCGTTCCGCAACCTGGCCATCAATCTGGGCCTCGATGAGGAGAGCACAAAGGGAAATGACTCGGAGAGCAAGGTCGTCAACTGGGTGCACTCCTGGTTCCAGACGACACCAAAGTGGCTACTTCTTTTGAACAATGCTGATGACACAATGTCTATTGATGTGTTTAAACTTTTGCCTCATATCATAGGCGATATTATCCTCACAACTCGTGAACCAGTCCCTTCAAGATTAGCAATGATGATTCCTGTTGACAAGATGCAAGAAGAGGAAGCACTCCTCCTCCTTGGTGTTTCACAACTAAATTTGATTGAAGAGGAAAGTCCGAAATTAAAGCTTGCTCGAGAAATTGTTATGGAGCTCGATTTCATTCCACTTGCAATCGATCTCACACGAGCCTATCTTGAAAACACGCTGATCTCGTTTGGAGAGTATCTAAGTATGCTCAAAGATATGAATGAACGTGCTGAATTATTCAAGTATAGCAATTGCGACAACTTGAGCTAATATAAACACACCGTCGCAACAGTCTGGCAGCTTTCCTTGGAACGAGTTCGAGCTGAAAATCTCATTGCAGTACAAACCCTCCAGGCCTGTACATTTCTCCAACCAGAGAATATCCCCATGTGTCTTTTAAAAATCAATACTCAATTCTGGAGCTTGTATTGCCTTTCTCTGACTCATCGACAAGTGAGCAGGGCAGAAAGCAGTCTTGGAAAGCCATTCGAGAAGCTGTTGCTGTGCTTGTCAAGTTTTCCTTTGTGACAAGAACATGTCTGGAAACTGAAGATGGCGAGGAGAACCCAGCAAATGATGTGCTAACGATCCACCGTCTTGTTCAAAAAGTCATTTATGACACGATGAAAAGTGATCAAAGGTTACACTGGGTACATAATCTCGCCACTGCACTTAACGAAGACACTCAGTTTGATGACTCTGCCATATATACTCCTCGCACTCATAGGATCATGGATGCCTATCTTTCCCACATACGCCATTTTGTTACAATGCTCAACATCCCCAGCCAGAGACCATTCAAATCTAAAGACCTTAGCTTGCTGCTAGATCAAGTAAATTGGTACCTTCTCTCACACGGGAGATATTCTGGCGTTGAAGAACTCGTGCAATTTTCCAGGCTTGTTTCAGAGGCAACGTATGGCGAAGATGATTGGTGCATCATGAGGTCATTGACCATTCATGCATTGCTTTACTACTATCAGGGCAAATATGACGAGGCTGAGCCGCTGTACAAACGGTCGCTGGCGATCCGCGAAAAGTCATTGGGATCAGAGCACCCAGACACTGCTGAGTCACTGAATAATCTGGCGGAGCTTTATAGGAGTCAGAGCAAGTACAACGAGGCCGAGCCGCTGTTCAAACGGTCGCTGGCGATCCGTGAAAAGTCATTGGGATCAGAGCACCCAGACACTGCTGCGTCACTGCAAATTTGGCTATACTCTACGACAACCAGGGCAAGTACGACGAGGCCGAGCCGCTGTACAAACGGTCGCTGGCGATCTGCGAAAAGTCATTGGGATCAGAGCACCCAGACACTGTTGCGTCACTGAACAATCTGGCGGGGCTTTATAGGAGTCAGAGCGAGTACGATGAGGCTGAGTCGCTGTACAAACGGTCGCTGGTGATCAAAGAAAAGTCGTCGGGATCAGAGCACCCATCCACCGCGGCATTCCGAGATTAATGTGAAAAAATAAATTTAATTCTACAACATTGTTCAAGAGTTTTTGGTTTACAATATATTTATGCTGTGCCAAGCTGATTTTTCGACTAAGCTGCAAGGCACTGGTAGCGGTAACCTCGGTAGCGGTAGGTAGTGTGGCAGCCGAGCCGCGAACGTTACGTTTTTATGGAGGCTATGATTGCAGCGCACCGCATAGCCAGCCCAGCCAATTTCTCGTGTATCCGCAATCCCCGTGGAACCTCCCCGACGCGATAACAATATTGCGCGCGTTCTCTAATCCCGAATCAGACACATAGTTCACTTTTTTTTTGAGTTCTTCTTCGAAACCAATCAGTCGTTGAACCCCCATTTTATTTTATTTTATTCGTCAATCAGTTTCGGGTTGACTCTACGCCCGACCATTTGTATAAATACCCCCCACTATTTCATCAGTTCGTTCTTGGCTTTGAAATATCTTTGTAAAACGTAGTAAACCCTGAATTGCAGCAAAGCGGCTGACAGTAAGGCATACGCATCGGAAAATATTGTTATTGACCTAAGGAGGTTCTTAACGTTTTCCGCACACACGACGTCTCAGCGGTGAGACCTACAGGCATCCGGCGTTTAGTGTTTTAGTGTTATAATTATTTTATTAATTATATATCTTAGACCCAGGCACCACCTCAATAGTGGTAGCTTCGATAATAGTAAAACAACACCTGGCCTCAGTAATTCGACCCGACGGACCACAGCACCTCAGAGACCTACGCATGACTCGTTCACCTTATTGCCAGCAGAATATTAGAATGTTGCCCGCTAAGTAGCCTCAGCAGTGGTAGCCTCGGTAGCCTCAATAGCATTTATAAAATGACTGCACCGTTATAAAATGACTGTACCATTATAAAATGACTGCACTGTCTTTTGAAGAAACGATTCTGGGCATTGGCATGTTTTAAGATAGAAAATGATACCATCCCGGTTTCGATTGCTATTGCACACCATTGTTAGTACGTAGGAAAAAAAAAAAAAAAGTAAGCTACCACATGAATGTATATTTATATTAGGCTATTATTTTTGAAGACGGACCATTGATGAAAGTAGCAGTCATATTTCTTGCCTGATAAAAAAAAATTCAAAAATAACCACCCATATACAAACTCAAGGAAATGTTCCGGCCGACATAACTTTCGCCCGATAAAAAATTCGCCGACGCACCCGATTGGCTAATAGAGAAGTCATATTGCTTTTGTTACTCTCTAGGGTCTTGCAATTTTAGTATCGGAAGAAATATATATACTAGGTCTGCTCATATCTTTGATAACACTAAACATAAATATAATCGGGCGTTTCAAACCTTGCCAATTTGCCAAATCCATCAGCCCATCAGCTCGGGGCTGCATTTCGTGCCAAATACGTACGCACGTGACAGTGCTGATCTAGATTAATATCCAAGTCGGGGGATCGTTATAGGCTGTCATTTTGTTCTGCTAGACCGTTCTGAGGCTGTCGTTCTGTCTGCGGGGACCGTTTTGAGGTCGTCGAAGCCGTTCTGAGGCTATCGTTCTATCTGCGGTGACCGTTCTGAGGTCGTCTATGATGGATTGCTGTTAAACCAACTGAGTCATTATTCAAGCAAAATATCGAGGTTATCTATACAGAATTGAACTAGAATACGAACTAATAAAACAGTAAATGGCAGAGCGATAACTCAAGCGCCGAAGGACCCAGGCGCCGAAGGCTGCAATGAAACGGCTGGCTGGGCTGGCTGGCTGGTACATGCGTCATCGTCATTCTGGTGCTATTATCATTTTTTTTTTTTTACACACAAAATAAATATTTTTATAAGCTGAAAAAAAATACATATAATAGTCAAGATGTCTAGTATTATGAATATAAATTTTAAGAATAATAATAAATAAATTTTAGAATAGTATAATTTTATCAGCTCAGTTATATATGAGGTGAAATTTTCTAAAAGTATACCTTATTTCAATAAGCAATAGGTGATGTTTTCCCTCAATATGCATTGAATGTCGATACTTTAAAATCTAGATACTTTAAAATATAGATACTTGATTGGTTGTGAGTCACAATATTTGTATATTTACTATTTATTATAACTTTAAGTTTAAGTTTATAAAAGAGCTCTAACAATTTGACTAAATAATTAGTAAAAGAGTAAATATTACACATGTCGATACAGACCGTATTAGTTCGGTTTGATACGATACGATACGAACCGGCATTTGGACTACTAGGGTTGTCGGCATTGTTGGCGCTTTGTTGATTTTTTCTTACTATCGTTACAGGCCGTGGACAACTTTCGCTCTTCGCCGACGCACACGATTGGCTGTTGAGAACTTCTCTACTTGTATATTGCTAAAATTTTGTAAATTTTGTAACTCTCTAAACTCTTACAATTTAGTATCGGAAGAGCTATACCCACAAAGGGCAGCTCGGCGAAAGTTATACCCACGGCACTATAGACACAGTTTTGTTGAATAATGCCATACAAAACTGACGACCGATCAAGTTTGAAGCTTTGAATAAACACATAAATTTCGTTTCACTCCGTGATTTATACTCGTTGGCACTCCTAGACAACTATCTATATTCACCGTTCAATATGAACCAAAATCGTAAGATTGTCATAACTGGAGGCAACGGATTCATCGTATGTTTAAAAACCTATACTAGCTGCCACTGTTTGTCATTATGCAGAGTCTCACCTACAATGGTTTATAGGGATTAAATGTTGCCAAGCGTCTCCACGATCAAGGAGAATACGTACGCATCGTCGACAGCTCAGACGACCAAACCTTTCGCCGCTACAATATTCATGATGCTTGCTCCGAGTTTATCAAAGGAGACCTCCGTGATGTCGACTTTTGTAGAAAAGCGATGACAGATGCCCGCCAGGTCTTTCATTTTGCCGCTAACATGGGTGGGATGGGCATTATTCACCCGGCAAACAATTTTGCAATCTACCATGATAACCATCTTATGACGCTCAATGTACTCGAAGCAGCCATGGCTGAAAAAGTTGAACGGTTTTTTTTTGCTTCCTCGGCGTGTGTCTACCCCAACTCCAAGCAGTCAGATCACACTGACGAGGATCTCCAACTGAAGGAGAGCGACGCTTGGGCCTCAGTTCCGCAGCCACAGGAATTTTACGGCACCGAGAAATTTTGCGGTGAGCTGCTTGTTGCGCAGTATGGAGCAAGCTATAACACTAGTGTTCAAATCGCTCGCTTCCATAATGTATACGGCGAAGGCTCCGCCTGGTTTGGAAGTCGCGAGAAAGCTCCCGCTGCTCTACTCCGGAAGGCAATTTGTGCGGGTATTAATGAGCAAGACCGTTCTATCGAGGTGTGGGGTTCTGGAAAACAGCGTGGGAACTTCCTATACATTGTGACGGTTGACCCCGATACGCCTGAATTCCGAGAAGTTGTTACTGTGTACCCAATTTGTTATTAGTTCCCATTTTTAGTAAGTGTCATTTTTATCAATGAATGTCATTTCCAGCAAGTGATCTTGCCACCAGCAAGCAATCTTGCCATCAGTGACAAATATAGTTTTTAGCAACTGATCTCATTTTTATTGACAGGATGTCATTCACAGTTATCAAGTTATACTTGTAGTGAAGTTTATTCTTTGTAGTCCTTATTTTTATATAAATACCTCTCAGTTTTTCTTAATAAATGATAGTTCTTTCAAAGTCTTTAAAATATCTTAACAATAAGTTATAGTAAAGCCTGAATAGTTGCAGCATGTATAGCTGTTAGATATATAATGAAGAGATAGCACTTTTATCACTTAAAGAGTTCTTATATTTAGATAGTAGTATTTGAAGTATAGTTTTCAGTATATATGTCTTATCTTGGTGCTGACTAGTAGAAGCTTTATCAAGTACATTATGAAACAACAGAATACAACCAAAGCTTACACCCTTATTCAAGCAGAACAGAATGCTCTTTCAAGTAATAATAGTATACCTATAGTAGAAGACAGTATTATTCAAAACAGATCTCTATCAGATACCCTTACTTTTCTAATATAGGTAATCAGTTAACAGCTCTGGTTTAGAAGAAGAAGCATGCCTTATACCTGACATTTCAGATAGTAAATATAATGAAATAAGAGAGTCAATTGCATCTTTTACAGTATATGATAGTCTTACCTCAGAAAATGAAGTAAAAAGTACAAGCATATATTTTAACTTCAACTTAGATTCAAAATCTGATATAATACTTGATTATAGTACTAACCTAGAAGATTTATTTAATTTACTTGACAATGACTCAATTGACAAACTAGAACTAGTTATAGATAAAATGGCAGAATAACCTTCAATATTTATAGACTATATATCAGCTAAATTGGTTATTAAGTTTATTGATGAGCTCAAACTATATAATGTGATCAAGTAATTCACTAATATTATAAAGTTAAGAGTTCTAGGAGCAGTATTTAGAGGACTAGCAAAATCAGTATATTAGGTAATACTAGCAGATATAACAATCATAGTACATAGTAGTAGTAGTAAATGCTATTACTACTAAAATGGTAGCTGGGACAATATACAACAACTCAATTATATAGTTAAGAAATATATACTATATAGCAGATATATAGTAAAGTATGAAAGATCAATTATTAATAATGTACTAAGAGATGAATAAAAGTTCTTTTACCTTTTATATAAAAATCTAATATGCAGTAGAACTAGTGAGTTATACTGATACAACATAGGATAAAGTAATTAATGTGATAGACTAAAATATATTAATGGCGAAATACTCGGGATTGAGCAAGTGCAGAAAATATGTTTCAGGGGTCTTAGCGGTTTATGCGGTAGTGTCTTAAGAAGGGTGTCGATGTAGGTGTTAACTAGCAAGAATTAAGTGTGATCGATTAAATAAAGTGTATCTGTTAGAATCTCGAAACTATCTAATTGCTTACTCCTTGAGTAAGGCTTCAGTATCCCTTGGGTTGTCTGTTATAAGTTTCCTTAGCTTGTTGCAGTCTGAATTTTATTGATAATTGCGAGCAGGGCATTTATAAGAAATTACAAGGTGCTATATGGGCAGCTACCCAAGTTACTACTTGAATTTCTGATTGGCTCAGCTAAATATAAGGTACAAATTGATTGGCTAAGATATAATAAAAATGATATATCAGGTTATAATATAATTGGGTGACAAAATAATATATCAGATCGAAATACTATTTTAGGTTATAGTATGATTGCGGATCTCAGCAATGTTACAAGTCTCAGCAACGTTACAAGTCTCAGCGACGTTACAAGTCACATGACTGTGATCTCACATGATCAAATTGTATGTTGTCACAAAATGTTCCGTCACATCTCCTTCCTTTCTGCGAGTTAGACTTCAAGGTACAGTTCTAACTCGGAGAAATCTCTTTGTAACTGTTTTACCTCTTCCTCTAGCTCCTTCATTTCAGTCTGTGTGAGTTGATTCAGTTGGTGCATACTACACCAAAAGTGGTTTAAAGCACTAGGCTTGTACTTGAATAGTTGATGAATCCGATCAGCCATTTTTGCAGCGTAGGCAGGGATTGCTCCTTTGAGGGCTCGTTGGCAGATTTCTCTATCCTTCCGGTTCCAGATATGTTCAACTTCTTCATCCCAGAGTTGTGCGATTTGGTAGTATTCCTTCTATTCATTGATTCATGCCAGGTGTTGCCTTCTTTGAATGTTGCGTACAATCGATCGAGTCTTCTGTAAGGTCGATCCTTCTATCTCCTTAAGGTCCTCCAGAGGTTCTATATGTCGGTAGGCCTCAATCAGGCTGACTCGGACTTCATGGAAGTTGTTCCAATGGGGCATGATATTTCTTGAGGCGGTTTCGGTGGACAGTATAGGGTAGGATTGTTCCTGTTGTTTTTCGTAACTGATATATAGTTCCTTTTATACTCACGATATAGTATAGTCCTTCCCATTTCAGGTCTAATTTTGCTGACCATGAGGACTTTACTATGTTCCAGTATAGTAAGACTTAGTCACCAATCTTCAATTTCTCAGTTTCCTTGTATTCCTTGTCATAGTTCTTCTTTTGTCGATCTTGTATAATGGCAATAAATTCTCTCGCCTTGTTTCGGATGTTGTGTAATTCTTGAATTTCCTTTGTCACACGATGCTCGATTTGCTTTTCCCAGGAGGTGTGGCTGGGTTCCGGAGTAGTCATTACTTGGTCTACCAGCTAATGAGCTTTTCTTCCATAAGCGAGCTCAAAAGGGGTAAACTTTGTTGTCTCTTGTTTCATTGTTCGTAGTGCAAATAAGGCGGAAGGTAGGTACAAGTCTCAATCTCCTCCTTGTGATTGTACTACTTTGGCAATCGTATTCTTGATAGTTTGATTTGTCCATTCAGTGAGTCCATTTCCTTGGGGATGGTAGGCAGTAGTCTTTATCTGGCGGATCCCGAAGTGTTGCATCAATATCTGCATGAAGTCATTAATGAATTCAGTTCCTTGATCGGAGGTTATCTCATAAGGTATTCCATGGCGGCAGATAATATCTTCGTAGATAAAAGGTGCAATATTAAGGGCATCTGCAAGGGGCAATGCTCTTGCTTCAGGGTACTTGGTCAGATAGTCTACTGCTACTACGATGTATCAATTTCCTCTAAGTGTTCTTGGTAGCAGTCCCACAATGTCTATTCCAATATGTTCGAAGGGTCCTCCAGGTACAATCGGTTATAAGGTCTTGACTTCCTTTCCTCAGTGCCTCTTCTGACAAGTATCGCATCTCCTGATATATTCTCTAATGTCTTCATACATGTTCTTCCAATAATATTTTTCTGATAATTGTTGATATGTGTTGTCTATGCCCATGTGTCCTGCCAGCTGATGATCATGAGAGGCCTGAAGTACTATCTGCTTTTTGTGTTCAGAAACTACAAGTCGTGTCTGTCCTCTGTATCGTCGGTAAAGTATATTATTCTTGATAAAATAGTTGAGTGCTGTTGTCCGTATAAGCCATTGATCGTTTTTGTTCATCGTCCCAGTAAAGGTTAGGTTACTGAGGTAATCCAAATATCCGTTATAGAGTTCAGTGTTCATTGGGTAGGTATATTCTTTTTGGTTCAGGGTGTTGGTCTCGGATAAATTGGGATAGGCGTGAGAGGGTGTCTACATTCTGATAATTCTGTCCTTTTCTGTATTGCATTGTGAAGTCATATTCCTGCAATATAGCTAGCCATCGTGCATACATTCCTATCAGGTTTGGTTTGTTCCAAAACCATTTGAGAGCTGAGTGGTCTGTTATCAGGGTGAACTGTTTTCCAATCAGGAAGTGGCAGAAGTGTTGTACAGCCTAAACAACTGCTACGCATTCCAGCTGAGTGGCTCCATAGGAAGGTTCTGCTCCATGGGTGGCTCGTCCTGCATAAGCAATCACATGTTCTCCGTCTTTGTCATCTTGCGCCAAGATTGCTCCAAGTCTAAATGATGATGCATCCATATACAGCTTGAATACTTTTGTGAGATCTGGTCTTGCCATTACTGGTGCATGGGTAAGTGCTTCCTTGATTAGATTGAAGGCTGTTTGTGCGGCCGATGTCCATTCCCATGCTCTTCCTTTTCTTTGCAACATGTACAAGGGTGCAGCAATTTCAGAGTAACCAGGGATAAACCTTTTATAGAACTGGACCAGTCCTAGGAATCCTCGTAAGGCCATCTTATCTTGCGGGGTTGGGAAGGCTTTGACAATTTTAGTCTTCTTTGAGTCCAGGCGGATTTCTCCTCCGTCGATTATAAATCTGAGGTATTCGATTTTCTTTTGTCCAAAGTAGCATTTTGTTGGCTTGATCCTTAATCCATGTTTTCTAAGTCATTCAAATACTTCCTTCAGGATCACCATGTGTTCTGTGAAGTTCTCCGTGTAGATGTTGATGTCATCGATATACACAATCACTCCATATCCAATTAAATCATAGAAGATCTCGTTCATTGCAGCCTGGAAGGTGGTAGGTACATTGCAAAGTTCAAAGGACATTCTCGTGAATTCGTACTGTCCAAATGGTGTCATGAATACTGATTTCTCCTGTGCTTCGGGCGTCATTCCAATTTGGTTATACCCTGCCCATAGGTCCAAGGTTGAATAGATCTATGCCTTTTTCAATATGTTTTGTAAGTCTTCCGAGTGCGGGATCAGATATGCATGCTTCTTGGTGACTGAGTTCAATTTGCGATAGTCGATAACCATTCTCTGTCCATCCTTCTTTGGTACTATGCTGATAGGTAATGCCCATGGGCTTTTTGATCATACGATTACTCCTGACTCCAATAGTTCTTGAATATGCTTTCGTACAAAGTTGTGATAGTTGACCGGCAATCTGTAGGGTGCTTGTTTGATTGGTTTGGTGTCTCCTATATCGATGTGGTGTGTGAAGAAGGCTTGGTTCAGTAGGTCCTTGAAACTGATCGTGATAATATCCTCATACTCCTTCAGTAGGTCCTGTAACTGTTTCTTCTGATTCAGTAACAGGTTTTCATTGAGGGAGTAGATATGCTTCTTAGTGCTCTCCTGGTCATCCAGTCTCTCCATTATCACATTTGCTTGTCCAGTCGATCCAAATCCTTTCCTTCCACGTCGTGTTTCTTCTAAGTTTTCTACTTCCCTCAGAGGTTGCTGTTCACATTTGATGATCACCATTTGAGCGATTCGATCACCTTGGTATACTTTGAATTGGCTGTAGTTGTGGTTAACTAGTCCAACCTCAATTTCTCCTCTATAGTCCTTGTCTATTAATCCAGGGAATGCTCCTATTCCAGAATTGCAGTAGAGTCCACTTCTTGCCCATACTTGTGCATATTGTCTGGGTGGTAGGGCGATAGCGATTCCAGTTTTTATAAAGGCTGATGATTTTAGTTCTAGGGTGCAGTCTTCATCTGCATACAGATCATAACCTGTGGCTCCTTCGGTTTTTCTCTTCGGTACGATTGCGCTTTCTGTCAATTTCTTGACTTGAGTTGCTGTATCCTTTTCTTCAACTGTGAACACTTCTTCAAAGGTAGGGACATTTGGTTCCTTCCACTGCTCGTGAGTTGTGTCCTGAGGTAGGTTCTGCCACAAGTCCTTCCACCACCAATAGCACATACTGATGCATTCATCGGGGTGAACTATTTTCTCAAGTACAATGATTTCTTCTTCCGAGTCTGAGTTACTTTCTTCAATCAGGATCGGTCCATTGTCTTCATCATCTTCCTGGAATAATGCTCTGACTTCAGTAGGTGTCTGAGTAGTATAGACTTCATTGCTCCATTCTTTAGGTACTTCCTCATCTTCATTCTCTTCGGGTATCGTCTGTTCTTGTTCTCGGTCATAATGTTCCTTCCAAGTCTCATGGTAATTGATATCGTATGGTTCATCCGGATATCTGACCCAGTTTTCACATTCCCAGAGGTCATAAGAATTGACTTCATCCCAATAGCATCCTTGCAGATAGATGTTATGATTTCCCCAGAGATGTCCTTTGCCGATGTGTCCGATATTCGTCCAAAAACAGTCCCACACTTCTCCAGTGTTGTCTGCAAATGGATGAGGGTTCCTTCCATCATACGGTCCATGATTCATTGAGGGTGGAGTCCTTCGGTGGATCTGTGATAATCTTGGTTTCTTGATCTTTTTCTCGGTTGGCAAATGCATCTCCAACGTGTCCTTATAAGGTATCAATTTTGTATCACTGCAGGTGCACATCATCTCGGTGCAGTAGATGCATTGCTCACAGAATGGGCACCGAGTATTCCTCATGTTGTATTCAATCAATTAGTTCTTCTCCAGAGGCGTTAGGCGACGGTATTCACTATGGATTACTACGTTCACTTCTTCTTCTTCCACCAAGTTAAGGTGCGCCTGTTTGGGGGTTACTTCTTCATCTGTGTCACTTTTGTCTTCTGGCCTCTGAGTGAGTTTCGGTACTACTCCTTTCTGAATATCCAGAGGTACGCTGAACTTTCTTCCATGGTTGATGAAGATTAGCCTTTGTGCATCCAGGTCAATTCTTGCTTTAGCTTTCTTCAACCAGCTATTGCCTAAGACGGCATTGTAGGATTGTACATCAGTGACAACTATTCTGATGGGGATTATTTCTGTTCCAAACTGAACTGGTACTTCTCAGAGTACTCCTAGAGGTATGCTGCTTTTTCCACTTGCGATGACCAAGGTAGAGATAGCAGGTTCGTCAATATCTCATCTTAGGTGGTCTAGGAAATACTTGGCGATAATGCTAACTCCTGCTCCGGTGTCAATAATAACCAAGCATGCTAATCCTCCAATGTTGCATTGTGCATAGGCAGATGAGGTATAGGTTCGCTCCTCTTGTTCTTCAGCAGTGTTGACTTCCTCGAATCGAATGGTTGGTTTGATTTCGATAATCTGCGTTTTCACCTTCTGCTTTGTTGACGGTGCAATCTGGAAGAGTTGTTTGAAGGTAATGTTTGCCTTCTGACTGGTAATATCTTTCCATGGGTCATATTTGAATTCTCTAACTTTCCTAGGCTTCTTTTCCTTGTTTTCTTCCTGATCCGCCATTTCTTCATCTCTGGTAGTTGAAGTAACTGTCTCGCCAGGTTGCATTATTTGTTTGAAGGCTTTGTCCTATTGGTCCTCATTCAACTGTTGTCTTTGTGTTGGCTTCTTAGGCTTCTCGATAACAACTTCGGGTTCTTGAGTCGGCTTCTTCCTTGGGTAGGGAGTCTTCCTAGTAGTAGTGCAGCTGACTGCTTCAACAGGGTAGGCCTCCAAATATTCCTCACCAAATTCTTCATCTTTTTCTCCGATTTCTTATACTACGTTGGCATGGTCAGCCTTCTTTACTTCTTCTCTCTCTCGTCCTTCCTTCCAACTCCTAGTTCGGCAATCCTTGGCAAAGTGACCACGTTGTCCACAGAGGAAGCAGTTTATCTCGGTCTTCCTGCGTTCTTCAGTGACGAAGGTTCCTCTCGGTTGTCTATTCTGGCAGATCACCTTGGCTTCAAGGTCAGCTATGTGTGCTGTCATTTCTGAGAACATCTTAGTAATCTTCTCCATTTCATCCTCATGAGTTGTCTTTCCCGTTTTTGCTATGACTGTTGGTTTGATAGTGTCCTTCTTGGGTGGTTCGGTTGATGCAGATACCATTTGAACTATGAGTATTCCAGTGCTGAATTTCCTGCGTAAGTCTTGTGGTAACTTGTCATATAGGGATGCTGAATGTCCTACTTCAGTATCCCAAAAGGCCTATACCATCCTGACTTTTTCTTCCATACTTCGAGGGCCAAACCTCTTGATATAGCGTTGGATGTCTGCGGGTAAGCCATTCATGAACATCATTTCTCGTACAACTGGGCTGGTTTCTCCACAGAGTTGCATATACTGATCGATGGTATTAACCCAGTCTTCTGGGCATTGATTGATTGACATCTTCATGTTGAATAGCTGTTCTTTGATCAATTCTCGCTTCTGTTCGGTGAAATACTTCTCTTCTAACCAAGCTCTTGTAACATCCCAATGAGCAGTGGCTAATGTTGTGGCAGGAGGGTTATTTCCAGCTGCTGCTGTGGCTGCGAGAAGTAATCCTCCTAGTCCAGTGGCTGCTACATCTGTTAGGGCTATATGGTAGGCTTCTCTTGCAGATCCTCTAAGTTGGGTGGCTAGGATAGGCAACCATCGGGTGCTAACTGTTCCTTTGGCTGCGAAGTAGCTTTCCAAATCATCTAGGAATTCTCGAACATATTCCTTGGTGTATCCGTAAAGGTAGGTAGTCTGTCTGCCATAGTTTCTTTGTCTTCTTGAGGTCTTCTCCTAGGTAGTTGTAGTAATATGGTCAGTGGTGGTGGTAGTGCCGTTCTTGCTTTTGTCTTCCACTATGGGTTTTGGCAAGTTCGGTTACGCAATATAGGTAACAAATCGGTTGAAGTGTCGATTGATTTCCTACCAGTCAACACCAATTGTGATAGACTAAAATATATTAATGGCGAAATACTCGGGATTGAGCAAGCACAGAAAATACGTTTCAGGGGTCTTAGCAGTTTATGCGGTAGCGTCTTAAGAAGGGTGTCGATGTAGGTATTAACTAGTAAGAATTAAGTGTGATCGATCGAATAAAGTATATTTATTAGAATCTCGAAACTATCCAATTGCTTACTCCTTGAGTAAGGCTTCAGTATCCCTTGGGTTATCTGTTGTAAGCTTCCTTAGCTTGTTGTAGTCCGAATTTTATTAATAATTACAAGCGGGGCATTTATAAGAAATTACAAGGTGCTATATGGGCAGCTACCCAGGTTACTACTTGAATTTCTGATTGGCTTGGCTAAATATAAGGTACAAATTGATTGGCTAAGATATAATAAAAATGATATATCAGGTTATAATGTAATTGGGTGACAAAATAATATATCAGATCGAAATACTATTTTAGGTTATAGTATGATTGTGGATCTCAGCAATGTTACAAGTCTCAGCAATGTTATAAGTCTCAGTGACGTTACAAGTCACATGACTGTGATCAAATTATATGTTGTCACAAAATGTTCCATCACATTAAGTATATCTTCATGAATAGTATTTATTGTAAGATCAATCTTCAAGTATGATTAAGCCTAACTATACTCATATATTTACAAAAAGTAGAATACATATAATGATATTGGGCTGCATATAATCTCAGATAGAACTATATATAATAGATGTTGTCAAGCAATTTATATAAACCTCAGCAGCATAATCAATAAGTACTGGTCATACAACTAGCTATATTAGAAAACTATTTTCAGTTCATAGTCTATGACTAGCATCTATACTTATAGGCTGTTTACAAGCTATTTGCAGGCTATTTTAGCTAGTTTATGATTTGTGATATTGTTCTAGCAGAGTTCTAGAGTAGTTTGTAGCTGTTTGCAGCTGTTTACCAATAATAGTTTATAGTCTATAACTAGCATCTGTATTTATAGCTATTTTGTTTATAGCTCTTAGTAAAATAGTTTATAGCTCTTAGTAAAATAGTTTATAGCTCTTAGTAAAATAGTTCATAGATTAATTAACTATTTTTCTAATGTATGGTCAATTGGGCAGA
Source organism: Endogone sp. FLAS-F59071 (assembly GCA_003990785.1). Classification (NCBI taxonomy): domain Eukaryota; kingdom Fungi; phylum Mucoromycota; class Endogonomycetes; order Endogonales; family Endogonaceae; genus Endogone; species Endogone sp. FLAS-F59071. The sequence goes on along the minus strand of RBNK01000564.1, from coordinate 3,100 downwards.
AGCTACTTGGAAGAACTCAGTAATGAAGACTTAGTTAAGTAAATAAGTAAAATAATAGTATATATTTTGAACCTTAAATGGCAAATCAATATACAATAGCCAGTTTAGCACTTTATAACAAACTCTACACCAGTGATAGGATTAAACACCTACTTGATAAAAGCTATGAGATGCTATTGCTACAACTAGGAAGAATATACCTCACAAGACTGCAGCTAGCTAGACACTTAAGTTTATAAGAAATATAGTGAAAAAGGTTATAGCACAGCAAGATGTATAATAGAAATAAGCTAAATTGCAATACCTAGCAATCAAAACTCTACTCAGATAAACATTGTCATCTTTGAAGAAGAAAACTTTAATAGCAAAGAAGAATATACATAAATAGAGTTATTCTCTATAGTTAAAAATAAAAGAAAACCTAGATAACTAAGGTAAGATGAATCTCCTTATATAACTAAGATACCAAAAGTTGTATAGCAAACTAGAGAACAATAAGCAAATAGTGATGAACATGATAAGTTATTTGAAGAAGAAGTCAATTGAATTATTTACAAAGAAACTCTAATCAATAAGTAAAGAGAGTAAAGAAAAAAAACTATGAAAAACTAAGAAATATAGTTTTGACATTTAGAAAGAAATATAAGATATGATGATTCCAATCAAGATTAGCTAACTTGCTAAATTTCCAACATTCTGATAGCAGATCTATAAGAGAATAAGTGACATCTACCCAGGATATAAAATAATTAAGATTAATACTATGCAATCTGATAATGAAGCTAATAAACTGCAGAACTCTTCTGCATACTCACAATATCAAATTAAAGAAATTATATTTATCTATTATCAACACAGGTGTAGGCAGTTGCATTATTAGCAAGATGATGCTTGATAGACTCACATAGCAAATTGAGGAAGTAACAACTATGACAATAGTAGTAATAGATAATTATATAGCAACACCTCTTGGCAAAATATATGAATTACCAATCTGCTTTAGTAAACTTATTATTCTAACTATAGTAATTATTATCAACACTACCTTATATAATCTTGTCATTAGAAATAATTAGCTAAGAAAAGTACAAGTAGTTATTAACCTAGGAGTATACAAGATGTGAATTACTTGAAAAGTATGCAAATATAAAATACCTATCAATCTGAAGTGCAGAATATAGCTAAGGATAATAGAAGATAACAAAGGTGATGAGTAAAAGGAATACTATATAATATAGATCATACGTATTGACAAAAAGACCAAAACATCTAAGTGAAAAGCAAGCAAGCAGCTGGGTTCAATTTATCAACTATCAAAGATATCAAGCTATAACCTAAAGAATTATGTATAGTAGGAACAGGCATTGCAGCAAGAATGCTAGCTAGGCATTATAGCTAGATCAAGCCAAGGAGTTCACTGGTAGCATTAGGAATTATAATAGATATAGGAGTTATCAATACAAACTACATAAGTGAAATCAAGATAATAATTATTAATAGATATTGGTTTAATATCACTAAGCTTTATAGAGGTGACCAAGTTGCACAACTTATTATTATATCAATCTGGACTAGTAAGATAAAAGAGGTGACTAAGCATATTAAGATAGATAGAGAAGACAAAGGATTCAAGTCTACTAGAGCCAATATTATGAAAATCATAACTGAGATTAAGTATGCACCTGCTGATATAACAAGAAGACATATATATTCAGAAAGTAGTTGAAGAAAAATAAAGTTCAAAGCCTGTAAGAAATCATAGAAGAATTCTATAATATCTTTACAACAATGTATGCTAAGATTAATCTGAAACTATCAAAGTACTTCCATTATATACATAAATGTCAAAGAGCATCTACCAATCAAATGTATACTATAATAAACACTACTAGAATACTAGTAATAGTAATAAGAAGAAATCAATGAAATGGTCAAAAGTGGAATAGTAGCAGTAACTGATAGCTTATAAGGTTTTCTGAACATAATTATACTAAAGAAAGGAATAGAAGCAGAAACTTTACACCTCAAATATATATTGATTATAGGCAACTTAATAATATTATCAAGGGGATACATTTCTAATCCTAAGAATCAATAATATATTTTCAAAAATACTAGTTAGAGCAAATTTGTATACTACACTCGATATAATAAGTAGCTACTACCATATCAGGAAACTATTTTCAGTTCATAGTCTATGACTAGTATCCATGCTCATAGATTATTTGCAAGCTGTTTGCAGGCTGTTCTAACTAGTTTGTGATCTATGATATTGTTCTAATAGAGTTCTAGAGTAGTTCATAGCTGTTCATAGCTGTTTGCCAATAATAGTTTATAGTCTATAACTAGCATCCATATTCATAGCTATTTTGTTCATAGCTCTTAGTAAAATAGTTTACAGCTTTTAGTAAAATAGTTCATAGATTAATTAATCATTTTTCTGATACAGATAGGACTTAATGGAGAATTGCAAAAGATCATATTATTTGTAACATTCAGCAGATATTAGAAATATATATAAATGTCATTTAGACTCAAGAACATACTAGCAAGCTTTTAGAAGATAATGATAAAGATATTTGAAGATCTTATATGAAAAACACTATTGATCTATATCAATAATATCACTATATTCACCATCACATTTTCCAAGCATATAATAGTACTGTGAGAAATATTTAATTGAATAAGAACCAAAGATCTCTACTTAAAACTGAAGAAGTATACCTTTATAGCCAAGTGAGTAGTAATGCTTGGATATATAATTAATAAAGAAGGAATCTGCACTGATCTAGCCAAGGTAGAAGCAATTATGAAATTCAAGCAACCATCAGACTAAATAGAAATGTATACCTTTCTTAGACTAGCCTCATACTATAGACAGTATATTAAGAACTTTGTGAGTATTACAGAACCTCTCTATATAACTCTTAAAAAGGCCTATGATAGAATCAAAATCAAAGGAGCAAGAAACTGTTGAAATTTGATCTTCGAATGTGTGTGTTTGGAGTAAAGAGCGCACTGGCTAATGAAGCCAATATGCGTGTATTTATTAATGCTAAATTATGATTGGTCGATACAAACAAAGATCGTCTAAGCC
>RBNK01000563.1:0-23753 GCA_003990785.1 Endogone sp. FLAS-F59071 | reverse complement strand
TGTGATGTACAGTTGAACACTATTTTTATTCTTTTTTATTCATTTATTTTATCGAGATATATCAAGCAGGGGGAGTGTTGTAATTATTAGCTTATTATATCTCTTCTATCAATGATCGATGCATCAATGATTGATCATACGTCACTCAATTGTGGCTTAGACGATCTTTGTTTGTATCAACCAATCATAATTTAGCATTAATAAATACACGCATATTGGCTTCATTAGCCAGTGCGCTCTTTACTCCAAACACACATTCGAAGATCAAATTTCAACACCAAATTCATTAATGAATTCATGCAGATATTGATGTAACACTTTGGGATCTGCCAGATAAAGACTACTGCCTACTACCCTCAAGGAAATGGACTTACTGAATAGATGAATCAGACTATCAAGAACATGATTGCTAAAGTAGTACAATCACAAGGAGGAGATTGGGACTTGTACTTACCTTCTACCTTATTTGCACTACGAACAATAAAACAAGAGATAACAAAGTTCACCCCTTTTGAGCTCGCTTATGGAAGAAAAGCTCATCAGCTGGTAGACCAAGTAATGACCACCCCGGAACTCAGCCACACCTCCTGGGAAATGCAAATCAAACATCATATGACAAAGGAAATCCAAGAATTACACAATGTCCGAAACAAGGTAAGAGAATTTATTGCTATTGCACAAGATCGACAAAAATGGAATTACGACAAGGAATACAAGGAAACCAAGAGATTGAAGATTGGTGACCAAGTATTATTATATCGGAATATAGTAGAGTCCTCTTGGTCAGCAAAATTGGACCCGAAGTGGGAAGGACCATACTACATCGCAAGTATAAAAGGAATAACATATCAGTTGCAAAGAACAACAGGAATGATCTTACCCTATACTGTCCACTGAAACCACCTCAAGAAATATCATACTTCAATGGAACAACTTCCATGAAGTCCAAGTCAGCCTGATCGAGGCCTACCAACATATAGAACCCCTGGAAGACCTTGAGGAGATAGAAGGATCGACCCTACAGAAGACCTGATCAATTGTATGCAACATTCAAAGGAGGCAACACCTGGGATGAATCAATGAATGGAAGGAATACTACCGAATCACACAACTCTGGGATGAAGAAGTTGAACATATCTGGAACCAAAAGGATAGAGAAATCTGTTAACGAGCCCTCAAAGGAGCACTCCCTGCCTATACTGCAAAAATAGCCAATCGGATTTATTAACTATTCAAGCATAAGCCTAGTGCTTTGAATCACTTTTGGTGCAGTACGCACCAACTAAATCAACTGACACAGAATGACATAAAGGAGCTAGAGGAAGAGGTAAAACAGTTACAAAGAGATTTCTTCGAGTTAGAACTATACCTTAAAGTTTAACTCACAGAAAGGAAGGAGATGTGATAGAACATTTTGTGACAACATACAATTTGATCATGTGAGATCACAGTCATGTGACTTGAAGCGTTGCTATGACTTGAAGTATTGCTGAGACTTATAGTGTTACTGAGATCTATAATCACACTATAATCTAAAATAGTATTTTGGTCTGATACATTATTTCATTGCCTAATTACATTATAACCTGATATATCATTTTATTATATCTTAGCCAATCAATTTGTACCTTATATTTAGCCGAGCCAATCAGAAATTCAAGTAGTAACCTGGGTAGCTGCCCATATAGCACCTTGTAATTTCTTATAAATACCCCGCTCGCAATTATCAATAAAATTCGGACTGCAACAAGCTAAGGAAGCTTACAACAGACAACCTGAGGAATACTAAAGCCTTACTCAAGGAGTAAGCAATTGAGATTGTTTTGAGACTCTAACAGATATACTTTATTCGATCAAATTCTTGCTAGTTAACACCTACATCAATATATACCCTTCTTAAGATGCTACCACATAAACCGCTAAGATCCCTGAAACATATTTTCTGCACTTGCTCAATCCTGAGTATTTTGCTGTTAATATATTTTAGTCCATCACACCATATATATCGACAATCTACTAATTCTAACTGATTTGATGGAAATGATGAACAAACTCAAGGTGGAACTTAGCAATGCATTTGATATGATGGACTGTGGTGAAATTAAACATTTTCTGGGTATTTGAGTTATGCATGATCGAAAAACACACACAATCACAATTGATTAAAGTCACTTCGCCAATCAAATCATTATAAGGTTTAATATGATGGATGCCAAGCCAATCAGTACACCCCTTGATCCATCCATTCAACTTAAAGCTGAAGGGGGAAAATCCACAGACCAAAATCTATTCAGACAAATGATCGGTAGCATAATGTACCTGATGATCGGGATGAGACCTGATCTAGCTACTGCTATTAGTATCATCAGTCAATTTTCAGCCAATCTAATGCAAGAACATCACTATACCCTCAAACAATTATTAAGATATATTGAGAGGAGACTGGAAGATTTATACAAGTATAAAATGCCCTGATTCAACAATGATGAATACCTCCGAAGTCGAGTCATTGAAGCATACCGAGCCTTAGAAGACCCTCCATCTGAACTATTACTGGAGGAAGGATCTGCTCTAAGAAGGACTCAAATAATAATGAAAAACATCAACATTGCTCAGAAACGACAAACACAAGATGAATTTCAGGCCTACTACAAGATCGCCAGAATCTGGGAAGAAGATCTCGAACATGTATGGGACCGATGACATGCAGAGGCATGTAAATGAGCACTACATCAAGGGATTCCCCTCCAATCTCAAAGGATTGCCCTCTGGATTTACGGACTCTTCCAGTTTCGACCAGCTGCCTTGAAAAGACTTATCAAAATTGGACCATTCGCATTTCACCAACTGTCTCAATATGCCTTTGAGGAACTTAAAGAAGAAATTCGTGTATTACAAAGAGATTTCAACCAATTGGAACAGTTCCTTAACTTGTAAAACCTTTTAACCATCTTAAAACCTTTAACTGTCTTAAATCTTTAACCGTCTTAAATCTTTAACTTATATAACCTGTTATATCACATAAATTCATAATTAGTTTATATTTTGAATAGCCAATAGTTTTGAGAGTAGTAACAGGGCAGCTACCCATATAGCACCTCTTTGAAACTGTATAAATATTCCCCCTTTATTTCCATTCAATAAATCTTTGCCTGAGCTTGAGCCCAATACAAGTCTAATAATCCTAATGCAACTGGTGAAGAAAGTATTGCTTAGTGAATTCAAGCCAAGAAATAATCTTTTGACATCTAACAGATAATTGATTGCTGATACATATCCAAAGGGACTAATATTCCCTAGCGCCTCTAAACATACACTATAATATTTTCATAGTATTATTCCTCCACACCCCCTATTTTCTACTTTGGTTTTACCTACAGTACGGATTTCAGCCCAGCTACTGGTTCCCGATTGAGCCCCCTATCTCCTCCGTACTTAGCCGACTCCAGAGTCTCATCCTCACATTTTGGTGCCCAATATGGGGGGGTAATATTCGATTTTATTGAGTACATACTCCAGTGATATACTTTCACTACCGTGAACAACCTTGACAAAACGGACCATCTGGATATACCACCAAGACTAGTAAGGACACTGATTCGGAAACACTACCAAAGATTATCACAAGAATCGGATAGATCAGATGCATCTACAAGTACTATTGGAATTACTATCACCTACGAGCACATTCAACTATTAAGAGAAGGAACCGAAAGTGAACATGACAGTGAAGGAATAGAAAGTATCTACTAAGAAGAATTAGATGGACCAATCTGGCATTGGACTGATGATTTTGAAATCAACACACTATTTGAAGAACAAGAAGAAGAACCAACAGAACAGAATTTCGACATGTCACTATCACCATCTACCTTTTCAGGATACACACCAGCTGAGTCAGTAAACCAATTCATTGACAACATCCAACTTTATGTTGCAGCAAGAGGACTAAATGCAGCACAACATGGCGGCATCATTGTAGCAGCACTTAGAGGACCTGCAAAAACCCAATATAATGCAGTGATTGCAGCAGGAGCAGCAAATGGAGGATTAGCAGCATCACCAACTGACGCAGCATCCATCATAACTTGTTATACATGGTTGAGAACCAGATATCATACAGCAGAAATACAACAACAGTTGAGGGATCAGATCATGCAAACCATACAAGAAAAAGGCCAGTCACCTTTAGAATTCTACACCAAAGTCCGAGACATGATCGAAACTGCAGGATATGTAGATGCAGTACAAGACCAGGTAGCAGAATCAACCTTCATGCAGGGAATACAAGCAGAATTAGCACTCGCAATCTGGTTATCACCTACCACTCTCGACCTACTTGGAAAAGTCAATTTTGCCCAGAGATACTGGCTAGCATGAAATCCAAGCCAAGACATCTACCAACAGATGGTGGCACCGACATTCAGAAGAAGAGAAGTCAGCGAGCCGTACCACCCTACACCAGTCATCAATGCAACAGCAACTGGGAAACCCATACTTACCGAATGAGATATTGATGAGTTAACTGCAAAATTTGCTAGGATGGAGGCACACATCGCCAATATTGAAAAGAAGCAGTACCAACCTAGACGAACGTCTTACAACTCTTCTTACAGCGCCCAACCAGTAAATCAGACTAACAATCAGAACAACAGGAATTACGATCGATTCTTGACATGCTACAAATGTGGAGAAAAAGGGCACATTGCCAGAAATTGTTAGTCAGAAACAAATAGAAGAGCAGAATCAAGCAATAGTAACTACCAACAGCAGACCAGACAGAGAGATGGGATGTACCTTACACAAACACCAACCCTCCAGATTCGAGAAATCTTTGAAGACAGCGATAATGAAGATATCTGGATTCTACCAGCTATACCAGGAAGGAAACCAGGCCGACCTCCAGGAAAACCTTACAATTGCCCTGAAGGAAACAAGAAAAATGAGGAACCCAAGGTAGTCATCGAGCGTAAGAAGCCTGAAGTCATATATGAGGCTCCGGATTTTAGCAAGTTCGAAGAACCTAGTCAAGATCAACCAATGTCAGAAAGCCCAAGCCGAGAAACCCGGACTCAACATACCAAAACCTATCACTATAATGCATGGGAAAACATAAAGAATCACCAAGTTAGCATGACCTTTGCTCAAGCAGCGGAACTCAATCCGGCTATCAAGACCCAAATCAGAGAAGGACTGAGTGATACCAAACCAGGATTCAAGGTGATCGAGATCAACCAGGCCCAACCATCGATAGAAGAAATGAGCAATGAAGAAGATACCAGGAAAGCCTCGGCTGTTGCCACATGCACTATCGAATCAACACCTTTTGAAGCCATCATCGATTCAGGAGCAGGAGGATGTATCATCGCTAAGAAAGCACTTAACAGATTAGGATGGGGAATCGAACTACCGACAAGCCTGAACTTCACTATAGCAGGCGGCAACCATGCAATACCCCTTGGAAAAATGAAAGATATTCCTATCCGATTTGGAGATATCACCATACCAGTAACTATGCTTGTTGTTGACATGCAGACCTATGATGTTATCCTAAGAAATAAATGGCTGAACAAAGCAAGAGCCGTCATCGATATCTTTGGTGAAAGAATGAGGATTACCTGCAGAGGAAGAACCTTCCAGATCCCTATTAACATTCACAAAGGAGCTTGACCCGAAACAGAGGATGTTATGTATGAATCTGATCAAGTAATGGTTGCCCAACCCGGATCAGATCACAACATTGACTTTGAAGACACAGATGATGAAGAAAAAGCTCAACATGGCTGGTGACTACTTTACAAGAAGGAACAGAACTATCTCATCAGTTGGAACATGAAATACCAATACTGTCCATTCTGCGAACAAAGGATTTATTGTGCAGAAATGATGTGTGACTGTCTACAAACAAAGCAGATCCCAAAGGAAGAGAGCCTTCAGGAACACATGCCTGCCAAACCACGAATACATAACAAGCCTCCACAACCCAAGAAGCAAGAAATGCCAGACCTTTATCAAGGACCTTACTCTAGAAAACAACCACACCCCTTTAAAGATGGAAGCCACATCTGGGATATCTGCAAAGAGAAGGTACCTTTTATTGGCAAATCACATTTCTTTGGAAACTGAGATGATTTTCAGAACAAATACTGGGATGAATGGAATGTATGAGACATGTGGATAGTAGCCAAAAGGTCGGAGTATCTAGACCAACACTTTGACTACAAGTACCATGGAACCTACCTCGAAGATTGGGACAATGAACATTACCGAGAACACAATGGAGATATGATCAATGTTATGATCAATACTCGCTGAACTAACTATGAGCTACCATTACCTCAGCATGCTACAGAAGGATCAGCAGGACTTGACCTTATGACTCTAGAAAGCATATCTCTATAACCCGGAGATAGCACAATTCTTGACACCGGATTTGCCTTAGAAATACCGGAAGGACATTTCAGAATGGTGAAACCAAGAAGCTCATTGGCAAAAGCAGGACTCACTACAGATGCAGGAGTAATCGATCAAGATTATACTAGAACCATCAGAGTCATTGTAGTCAACTGACACCGAACCAATCGGATTGACCTAGAAAAAGGAAACTAAGTTGCACAAATGATTATCTTACCTTATGCAACAGTTACACTTCGAGAGCAACACCCCAACTTAGTCAGAACTACAGCTAGAGGTCAAGGCGGATTTGGATCAACTGGAGTCAATGCAGCTATTGTAAATCGACAACAAATTTCAGCAGACCGAAAAGAAGAAGAAAAGAATGATTGCCTAGCAGTCAAAATTGGAAGAAACTTACAAGAAGGACAAATCATGGAAATCAGAGCAATCATCAACAGAAACCAAGACATCTTTGTAACCAGTTTGGAAAGTACCACAGGAGCAGACCCAAAGTACCAACATCACATTGATACAGGTGACCATGAACCAATCAAGAAGGCACCCTACTGCCTCAACCCTAGCTACCGAAAATGGGTCACCAAAGAAATCACTCAACTAGAAAATGATGGTATAATCATCAAATCAAAGAGCCTATGGGGATTCCCTATTATCGTTGCACCAAAGAAGGAAATCATCATTAATGAGGATGAAACCAGAACTGAAACAACAGCCCCAAGATTCTGTATGGACTTCCGAGCCCTTAATGCCATTACAAAAAAAGATGCATTTCCTATACTAAGGATTGACGACTTACTGGATTTAGTGGAGAAGCAGCCTTAATACTTCTCAAGCTTTGATTTATATACCAGATATTACCAGATTATACTTACCCTAGAAGCAAGTGAATGATCCGCATTCGTAACACAAGATGGCCACTACCAGTACACCCAGATGCCCTTTGGGTTATGCAATGCCCCGCCATCTTTCCAAAAAGCAATGACAGATGTCTTTAGAGACATAATTGGCAAGAATATTACAGTATACATTGATGATATTTAGCTATACTCACCAGATTGGCCAAGTCATGTCAAGGGAATCATTGAGATTTTTTGAAGACTTCGAGAAAGTGGATTCAGACTCAAAGCAAAGAAGTGCACAATCGGAGAAACAGAAATAAAGTACCTTGGATTCATCATTATAGCAGAAGGACTGAGAACTGACCCAAGCAAAACCAAGGAAATCCGAACCTACCTAGTACCTACAAATGTATCCGAGTTACGAGCCTTTTTGGGACTAGCAACCTTCTATCGAAAATTCATCAAGGACTTTTCGACAATTGTACAACCCCTGCACCACCTGCTTAGGAAAGGAATCCAGTTTGAATTCGGAATGCCCCAATGTTTAGCTATGGAAGAACTCAAAGAAGCTCTCATGAGTGTACCAATCCTGAAACGACCTAACTGGGAAAAACCATTTACCTTACACACGGACGGATCAGCTAAAGGACTCGAAGCTGTACTAATGCAGATAGACAAACAAGGAAATGAACATGTGATTGCATACGCCAGCAAAGGAACCAATCCAGCACAAGCTAATTATGAAGCAACCAAATTAGAATACTTGGCAGCAACTTGGGCAATTGAGTACTTCTGCCACTACCTGATTGGATAAAAGTTCACCCTCGTCACAGATCATGCAGCCCTCAAGTGGTTATTCAACAAAGTTCAACCTACTGGGATCTATGCTCGATGGATCATGAGACTTCAGGAGTATGACTTCAAGGTCCAGCACAAACCAGGAAAGACACACCAGCATGCCGATACATTGTCAAGAATACCAAGAAGGGAGACGTCACCCCAAGAAAAGACTGTGCGATTCCAATAAATTAGGAGCTATACTATCAGATCACAACGTATTTAGGAGAAGGAAAAATATCAATAATCGATGAATGGAGAAAGAAGATTATACTTAGGAGCTGACAAAACTTTGAATATCAGGATGGAGAATTATATAAAATATTACAAACAGACAAAGAATACCAATGCATAGTTATCCCAACACATCATGTGAACAACATTTTAGCAGAAGCACATGATTATCACTTATCTGGACACCAAGGAGCGGAATGAACCTATCAGCAGTTAGCAAAAACTTACTGGTAGCCACAAATGTGGAAAGACGTACAACATTATATCAGGACATGCGACACTTGCCAGAAAAGGAAAACAATTAAGGATTTTGTACCCCGGCAACCCAGCACAATGCCAAATGCCCCTTTTGAACATATCAGAATCGACGTAATTGGACCACTTCCACGGACCCTTACCAGAAAGAAATACATCATCGTAGCAGTTGACTGGTTAACAAAATAGCCCGAAGCAGAATCCTTGGAGACATCAGATGCTCAGACAATATTAGAATTTATATATGAATGAATCATCTGCCAACATGGACTACCGAAACAGATAACATCTGACAGAGGAACAGAATTCTGCAACAATCTAGTAAAAGAATTAAATCAGACATACCGCATCCAGCATATCCAAACCACTGCCTATCACCCTTAAGGAAATGGACTCACTGAACGAATGAACCAGACGATCAAAAATACAATTTCAAAAATGAGCAAGACATATACCGACTGGGACTTTTGGTTACCATCTACACTATTTGCAATCAGATGCTCACAACAGAAGACCACGACTTTCAGCTCTTTCGAGTTAGTCTATGGGAGATTGCCAAATAGGGGAGTACCACAAGCCGACATGAGAGAATCACATGAAGAACGAATTTGGAGCTTAATGACGAATGATATAGAGAGACTAAAACGTATTCGACACAAGGCGCAAAAGTTCATCCAGAAAGTGCAAGATTGACAGAAGTACAAGAATCTGCTAGTTGAAACATTAAATATTAGAGATCAAATCTTGATTTATCGAAATATTGTTGAAGCCTCTTGGTCAGCAAAACTCGAACCAAAATGGGAAGGACCATACTATATTCAAGATATAAAGGGAACCTCGATCTGGATCCGAAGCCCAAAAGGAACAATTCAGCCAACACCAGTATACTGTGGAAAAGTTAAATGATACTTTACACGAAATTGATTTATCAGCTATCTGGAGATGACGCTTATAAATAGGGGAGTAATGAGAGGAGACTGGAAGATTTATACAAGTATAAAATGCCCCGATTCAACAATGATGAATACCTCCAAAGCCAAGTCATTGAAGCATACCGAGCCTTAGAAGACTCTCCATCTGAACTATTACTGGAGGAAGGATCTGCTCTAAGAAGGACTCAAATAATAATGAAAAACATCGACATTGCTCAGAAACGACAAACACAAGATGAATTTCAGGCCTATTACAAGATCGCCAGGATCTGGGAAGAAGATCTCGAACATGTATGGGACTGACGACATGCAGAGGTATGTAAACGAGCACTACATCAAGGGATTCCCCTCCAATCTCAAAGGATTGCCCTCCAGATTTATGGACTCTTCCAGTTTCGACCAGCCACCTTGAAAAGACTTACCAAAATTAGACCATCCACATTTCACCAACTGTCTCAAAATGCCTTTAAGAAACTTAAAGAAGAAATCCATGTATTACAAAGAGATTTCGACCAATTGAAACAGTTCCTTAACTTATAAAACCTTTTAACCATCTTAAAACCTTTAACTGTCTTAAATCTTTAACCATCTTAAATCTTTAACTTATATAACCTGTTATATCATGTAAATTCATAATTAGTTTATATTTTGAATAGCCAATAGTTTTGAGAGTAGTAATAGGGCAGCTACCCATATAGCACCTCTTCGAAACTGTATAAATATTCCCCCTTTATTTCCATTCAATAAATCTTTGCCTGAGCTTGAGCCCAATACAAGTCTAATAATCCTAATGCAACTGGTGAAGAAAGTATTGCTTAGTGAATTCAAGCCAAGAAATAATCTTTTGACATCTAACAGATAATTGATTGCTGATACACATCCGAAGGGACTAATATTCCCTAGCACCTCTAAATATACACTATAATATTTTCGTAGTATTATTCCTCCACACCCCCTATTTTCCACTTTGGTTTTACCTACAGTATGGATTTCAGCCCAGCTACTGGTTCCCGATTGAGCCCCCTATCTCCTCCGTACTTAGCCGACTCCAGAGTCTCATCCTCACAATATTAAAGGAACAGCCAATTATAAGCTGTGCCTTGGATGCAATCAGGATCTAAGACTGATTGGTTTCAGTGATGCCAACTGGGGAGGAGATATTAATATATGACGATCAACTATGAGCTATATTTTCAACCTATCAGGAGGAGCCATCAGCTGGTCAAGCAAGCGCCAACCAACCATTGCCCTATCAACAACTGAAGCAGAATATATGGCATTAGCACATACAACGAAAGAAGCCATTTAGCTATGCACCCTATTGGATGAGCTAGGATATTTACAGAATTGTGTGACAATTTTATTTGAAGACAACCAATCAGCAATCGCTCTCGCCAAAAACCCAATTAATCATGCTCAATCAAAGTATATTGACATTCAACACCACTTTATTTAAGAAAAAGTTGAATCAAAGGTGATAGATATCATTTATATGGTAACAGATGAAATGATCACTGATGCATTAACCAAGCCACTTGTGCAACCTAGACTTGAAATGTTGATTGCAAAAATGGGCTTATGTAACTAACCTTTTTTTCAAAAACTTTTATTTTCTTTATCATATTATTCTTATCACTCAAGTAGTATTTTATATATAGTTATTTGCAGTAAATGTACTTCATGGATACCATTCATGATGTACAGTTGAACATTTTTTTTATTTTTTTTATCGAGATATGTCAAGCAGGGGGAGTGTTATAATTATTAGCTTATTATATCTCTCTCCCATCAATGATCGATTGTACGTCACTCAATTGTAGCTTAGACGATCTTTGTTTGTATTGACTAATCATATTTTAGCATTAATAAATACACGCATATTGGCTTCATGAGCCAGTGCACTTTTTACTCCAAACACATATTCAAAGATCAAATTTCAACAATCAAAACAGTCAGTTACACTGCTATTAAGAAGACTCTATACTTAAGAAAAAAACTGGCTCAAGTACCTGAAGTTGTTATTGAAAACTCTAAGAAAGTAATGCAAAGACAACAGCCAAATAAAGATCAATGGAATAAAGCCTTCAAGCAGATAATGCAATCTGATTAGATAGTTATCTCAATTACTAGAGATAAAGAAATGATGGATCAAGAGGAGAATAAAGAAAAGAAACCTAAAAGAGTTAGGGAATTTGAATATAACTCTTATCAAGATATTGCCAATCAAAAGGCTAACATTACCTTTAAGTAACTCTTTCAGATCACACTATCAATAAGCAGAAGATAAAGATATAGATTACCAAAACCAAACCAACTATTCAATTTAAAGAAGTTAATACTACTGAAGAAGAGGAGGAGTAAATCTATACCTCATCTACCTATACATAATGTAACATTGGGGGTTTAGTATACTTAGTCATTATAAATACAGAAGCAGGAGTCAGTATTATCACTAGGTATTTCCTAAACTACTTAGGATAGAATATTGACAAATCTGTCACCTCTATCTTAGTTATTATAAGTAGAAAAAGTAGCATATCTTTAGGAGTACTCCAAGAAGTACCAATCTAGTTTAGAACAGAAATCATACTCATCAGAATAATTGTCACTGATGTACAATCCTATAATACTATCTTAGATAACAGTTGGTTGAAGAAAGCTAAGCCAGAATTAACTCCAGAATCAATCTAGATATACAAAGGTTAATCTTTATTATCTATAGAAGAAAGTTCAGCATCTCCCTAGATATTCAGAGAGGAGTAGTACCAAAACTCACCCAGAGACCAGAGGATAAAAATGATACAGATAAGAAAATAACTCCTAGATAGATATATCTCAATATAGTAGAAGAAGAAGAAGCTAACTAGTGATCTATAGTAAATACTATTACTTGATGCCTTTAGAAAAGAATTAGTTGATTGAATACAATATAAGAAATATAAGATGCCTATTCTGTGAGCAATATATCTATTGTACTGAAATGATATATACTTGCAATGACACAAAGTTGATACCCTACCAAAACACTTTGGAGATGCACCTATTACTTGAGAGAAGGATTAAGAAACCAAGATTATCACAGATCTGTTGAAGGACCCAACTCCTAATGAATCAAGAACTGTATAATAGAAGGAACCCTCACCTATTTGCAGATAACACTGGAGAAGTTTGGAATTACTTCTGAATAAATATTGGATACATTGGTAAGGGACACCTTTAGGAAAACTATAACATCTACCTACAAGGATGCTAATGAGATAAAGTCAACCCCTATGACCTTTGGGAATGTGAAAATTGGGTTAGATACCCAGATGAGCTATATGATATCAACTACTATAGAACTTAGAAAGAATGCTATAATTAAAAACAAGAACAAACTATACCTGAAGAAAATGAAGATAAGAAAATACCCAATAAATGGAATAATGAAGTTTATACTACTCAGATACTCATAGAAGTTAGAGCTTTATTTCAAGATAATAATGAAGATGATGAACTCATCCTAATTGAAGAAAGTAACTTAGACTCAGAGAAAGAAATCATCACCTTAGAAGAAATAATTTACCTCAATGAATATATCAATATATGATATTGATAGTGGAAGAACTTATAGCAAAACCTACCTTAAGATATAACTTATGAATAGTTGAAAGAACCTAACATCCCTACTTCTGAAGAAGTATTTATAGTTGAAGAAATGGAAACAGCAACTCAAGTTAAAAGATTAACAAAAACTACAATTATATCAAAGAGAAAAACCAAAGGAGCTGTAGATTATAACTTATATGCAGATGAAGATTGCACTCTAGAATCAAAATCATCAGCCTTTGTGAAAACTGAAATTGTTATTACCTTACCACCTAGACAATGCATGCAAATATATGTAAGAAGTGAACTTTATTGTAACTCTGGAATAGGAGCTTTCCCTGGATTAATAGACGAAGACTATAGAGGAGAAATCGAGATCAGATTAGTCAACTACAACCATAGCTAATTTAAAGTATACTAAGGAAATTGAATTACCCAAATAGTAGTTATTAAATATGAACAGTAACTATGAAAAGAAGTGAAAGATTTAGAAGAAACGCAATATAGAAAGAAAAGATTTAGATCTACCAAACAAGCTAACATGATAATAGAGAGATTGAATAACCAGGAGAATATTAAGAAGTATGTCTATTCTCTCAACAAAAACCTGTTACCGAATCAGAAGAAGCAGTTACAAGACCTACTGAAGGAGTATGAGAATATCATTGCAATCAGCTTTAGAGATCTCCCAGATCAAGCCTTCTTTACTTATTATATTGATACAAGAGATGCCAAACCAATCAAGCAAGCACCCTACAGATTACTAGCTAACTACTATAACTTTGTATGAAAGCATATTTAAGAATTATTGGAGTTAGAAGTGATTATAAGATCAAAAAGCCCCTAGATATCACCAATCAGTATAATACCAAAGAAAGATGGATAGAAAATAGTTATTGACTACTACAAGTTAAACTCAATCACTAAAAAACATGTATATCCAATCCTATATTTAGAAGACTTATAGAATATATTAAAGAAAACATAAATCTACTCAACTCTTGATTTGTAGGCAAGATATAACCAAATTGGAATAATGTTTAAAGTACAGGAAAAATCAGCATTTATTATACTATTTGAATAGTATAAATTCACAAAGATATCCTTTAGACTCTGTAATATACCTGCTACTTTTCAAGTCACAATGAATAAGATCTTCCATAATCTGATTAGATATAAAGTAATTGTATACATTGACAATATTAATATCTATACTAAGACCTTTGCAGAACACATAGTGACTTTGAAGGAAGTATTTGAATAACTTAGAAAATATGGATTAAGGATTAAGCTGATAAAATACTACTTTAGATAAAAGAAAATTAAATATCTTAGATTTATAATTGATAAAGGAGAAATCTGCCTAGATCTAAAGAAAACCAAAATCATTAAAGCCTTTCCAACTCTACAAGATAAGATGACCTTACAAGGATTTTTAGAACTGGTCTAGTTCTATAAAAGATTTATCTTTAGATACTCTGAAATTACTATATTCTTATATATATTACAAAGAAAAGAAAGAGTATAAGAATAGATGCTAGCTACACAAACTACCTTTAGTCTAATTAAGGAAGCACTTACCTATGTACCAGTAATGGCAAGGCCAGATCTTACAAAGATATTTAAGTTATATATAGATGTATCATTATTTGGACTTAGAGCAATCTTGGTACAAGATGACAAAGATGGAGAGCATGTGATTGCTTATATAGAATAAGCTACCTACAGAGTGGAATCTTCCTATAGAGCTATCTAGTTAGAATGTGTAGTAGTCATTTGGGTTATATAGCACTTCCATCACTTCCTAATTAGAAAATAGTTTATCTTGATAGCAGACCACTTAGCTCTCAAATAGCTCTAAAATAAACTGAATCTGATAGGAATATATGCATGATGACTAGCTATACTACAGGAGTATAATTTTATAATACAATATAGAAAAGAATAGAATTATCAAAATATGGATACTCTCTCATACCTACTCCAATTTATCTAAGATTGACATCTCAAACTAAAAAGAATATATCTACCCAATAGATACTAAACTCTATAATGGATATTTAGATTATCTTAGTAACCTAACCTTTACTGGGATAATGAACAAAAATAATCAATAGCTTATACAGATAATGGCACTTAACTATTTTATCAAGAATAATATACTTTACTAATAATATAGAGGATAGATACAACTTGTAATTCCTAAACACAAAAGGCAGATAGTACTTCTATAAGGGAGTTTCTTCTAAACTACCTTTGAGGAAGTATCTAATGATACTAATCTGCATTGGACTTAGGAATCTCTGAGTATGTTATAAGGTTTCTAAGGTATCGAAAGTACTTTGTTTCTTTATTAGATTATTAATTATGATTTTTTAGACTTATAGTCTTACTAGTGCTCTAGTTGTGTATAGAAGGGAGTGAGATCTTTAGCTCTCAAAGGGTTTTGAGTGTGCACTGCTATTAAACTGAAGTTTATTGAATAAAGAATTGAGGGATATTTATATAAAATTCTGGAAGTGCTATATGGGTAGCTGCTTAGGTTACTGCTTGAAATATTAGTTACTTAATTTAGAAGTCAAATAATATGTTAATGAAATCTATATTGTAGATGTTGGTGATGCTTATAATGTCAGCAGTACCTATAATGTCAGCAGTACCTATAATGTTAGCAGTGCCTATGATATTGGCAGTACCTATGATATCGGCAGTGCCTATAATATTGGCAGTACCTATAATGTCAGTGGTACCTACATCTTCTTCTATATCTGATCCTGATAAGGAAGTATTGGTTTTTTCTTCCAGACAGTTGTTATCTATTGGGTAATTTTCCAAGAGATGGAGTAACAAAGTTTCTTCTTCTTTATTTCATAAGTGTTCCTATTGATACAGGCTTAGACTACCAAGGTGTTTCAATGTGAAAGGCCAATATTGAAATATCTTGAAGGTTCTTTTAGCTATGCACCTTTCCCATTGGTTTAATCCTAGAATTCTAGTGGATTCTTGTTCTGTTGTTTCTTGACAGTTCTCTTATCTTAACTATAAGGTGTATCCTATTTGATAGTAACTTCTGAATTGTCCAGTGATATTGTGAAATTGGTAGATGTTGATATTTCTCTTTGTAAGTTCTACCATATCAATAGTATCCTCTTGGGTCACTCTAGTGTATAGTAGTATTGGTTTATTATGTCAGTTGATAACTACATTCTTTACTATGTTCTTGATCTGTTCATAGTTTGGTCAAAGTAGAGTTGAACATCTGGCAGTATTTCTTTACTGCGGTTGGGTTGGATAAGGTTCTTAAGTCCTCTGGCTTTGGTGGCTGATGGTAGGCATAATTGTTTATTATACTTCTGCAAATGTTTTTGTCAATGCTTTATATATATCACTCTTACAACTCTTCCCCTTTTGAGAAAATAGCATCCATACTATTTCTGTAAGGACTTGTGATAATTTTCTAGTGCTTCATCTGCATTTGTTAAATTGCTAAGCAGTTCCCATATTGCATTATGTAAGGGATATCCTTTCCACTTGATTAAGTATTGCAGTATCAATCTGTTGCCTTGTTTGGTAATCCATTAATCTAAGACTTTTTCTACTTCAAATTCTTCTGTATCATTAACCAAAATTAGTGCAGGTGGTATGACTTATCTGTCCAGAAATAGATCGTTATTATTTGGTGTATAATGTTTCAGTAATGATATGTGAAACACAGGGTGGATCCTCATTGTTGATGGTAACTCCAGTTTGTAAGCAACAGCTGATATTTTTGTGATAATCTTGAATAGTCTAAGAAACTTATTCTGAAGTTTCTTTGAAGGTTGATTAGATAATTGTTACAATATGATGTGTCTTAAGGATAGTAAGATCATTTCATCTATCTCAAATGATTCTTCACACCTTTTTTTGTTTGTATATTTTATCTATTGTACTTGTGCTTTGCAAATTGCATCTTGTACCTTAGTTAGCAGGTTGGTCATTCATGTAGTGAAGTCATCAATAGCTTGTACTGTTGATTTAACCTTTTCTAGTAACAGAGTTGCTAATGTCAATAGGTGATAGCCATAGTTTAAGAAGAATAGTGATAGTTTTGTTAACTTTTGCTGAGTATTATTGCATATAAATTCAGTGACAGTTAAATGTTTATCCCAATCATTCTGTTGATAATTGATATAAGTTCTAAGCATCTGTTCCAATATCTGGTTTATACATTCTGTTTATCCGTCAGTCTGTTGGTGAAATGCAGTTAATAGTACTATTTTTGTTCTAAGTGTTTTAAATAGTGATTGCCAAAAGTTGCTTGTAAACTTTGGATCTTAGTCATAGATAATAATTCATAGTAGTCTATATAAGTGAAAAATATTGTTGAAAAATATTTTTACTATATCAGATACAGTATCAGTTATTTTACTTACAACAAAGTAAGTTTGTTTACTGACTCAATTAACAAAAATGGTTATTGCATCTTTTTCAGATGTTGTTTTCAGCAGTTAGATAATGAAAATCTATACTGATTTGTTCTCATTTTTTGGCAGATATAGGTAGTGGTTATAATAGTCCAGTGAGTGATTGTTTGAGTGTTTTGTTACATTGACAAGTATTATAAAAGGCTATAAAGCTCTTAGTACTTGTAAACATTTTTGGCTAGTAAAAGTTTCTGATAAGTGCTTCATAAGTTTTATCAAATCCGAAGTGTCCTGCTAAGGGTATATCATGATGTTCTTATAAAATCTTAATACAAAGGGTTGATAGTATGAAGAGTCAATCTTTATAATAGAGATTGTTGTTTTGAATCTTGAATTTATTTGTTGTATCTGGTTTAGTATTGAGTTCTTCTATGATTTTCTATGCTTCTTTGTCTACTTGAACTCCTTCATGAATTTCTTGTATCCAGTTGTTTGTGATTTTGATAATGACTTTGATTTGTTCATCCTTCTGTTATTGTTGGGATAATGCATCTGCTACAACATTAAGTTTTCTGAGTTTGTAAATTATTTCAAAGTGGTAGTTATTGAGGTGATCCATCCATCGTGCTTGTCAAGTAGAGAGGGTTGGCTGTTTGTTTAGGTATTTGAATGATGCATGATCTGTATAGATCAAGAATTTATTGCCTATCAAGTAGTATCTCCAGGCTTATGTTGTGTTGATTATTGTGAGTAATTCTTTTTTGTGAACAGGGTAATTTCTTTCTGCAGATAATATTTTTCTTAAATGGTAGGTGATAGGTTGGTCTTCTTGTAAGAGCACAGCTCTAATTGCATAATCTGAGGTGTCAGTAGTTATTATAAATTGTAGGTTCTGGTCTAGGCTTCTAAGAACAGGTGTAGTTATTAACTTGTCTTTCAAAGTTTCAAAGGCTATGTCATGGTTTTTATTCCATTCTTGAATAATATTTGTACCTGTAACTATCAGATCATGTAGGCATGCTATAATTCCTATGTAATTCTTGATAAATCTTCAGTAGTATCCTACCAGTCCTAGGAAGGATTGTATTTCCTTGATCATTGTTGGTTTCTCCCATTTCTTGATTACCTCAATTTTTGGGAGGTTGACTAAAATACCTTGTTCATTGATTTGGTATCCAAGATATGCAACTTCTTTTTATAAAAAGTTACATTTGCTGAGTTTGGTATAAAGCTGATATTTCCTCAGTATTTCTAGTACTTGGTGGAGATATTATAAGTATTCTTCTTTTGTCTTGCTGTAGATCAGTATATCATTGATGTAGACAACTACAAATTTGTTGAGTAGTAGTCTGAATATATCATTCATCAGCTCTTGAGATGTTGTAGGCACATTCATTAGTTCAAAAGGCATGACTTTCCATTTATAATATTCATATCAAGTTCTAAATGCTGTTTTCAGAATGTCTTCTTCGGCAATGCAGATCTGATGATATCCTGATCATAAGTCAATTACTGAGAATATGGTTGCTCCTTTGAGTTGGTTGAATAATTTCATGATATTAAGTAATATATATTGGTTCTTAATGGTTATATTGTTGAGTTGTCGATAGTTGATATATATTCTAATTCCATTCTTCTTTTTAATAAATATAATAGGTACTCCGAAAGATGATGTACTAAGTTGAATAGATCTTCATTTAATTAATTCTTCTAAAGTCTTCTTAAGTTCTTGTAACTCTGGTCCGGATAATTGATAAATTTTCTTGAATGGTAGTTCTGCGCTAGGTATTAAGTCAATTCAGTGATTGATACTTTGTTTTGATAGTAGTCCTTCTGGTAAGTTTATAAGGAATCGATCTGCAAACTCGGTAATAAGTAGTTATAAGGATATATCCAGGCTATTAATATCTATATCAGTTTTAGTAGTTATTTTAGTAATGTCCTTTTCAGTAATAATATAGTAGTAAACAATGTCATCTTTTTCGAGGTGTTAGTAGAATTTTTTGGCAGAGTAGAGTCAGATCTTACCATTTCTTGATTTGGAGATCAGTTTGATATCCTTATTTCAATGAGTAAACTCTATAGTTCTGCTTGGCCAATCAATGTTAGGATTCTTCTAATCTAGCCAACTTTTTCCAAATACTATACTTGATCCAGATATGTCTATGATTTTGAAATTCAATGTATCTTGGTATAATTTGATTGCGATTGGAAGGTTCTTGGCAGTATGGGTGACTTATTGGGTTCCTCCATTGGCAACTTCTATAATCATTGCTGCTTCTTGAGATGACTTGATTACTTTAAGTTGATCCACTAATTGTTTGCTGATGAAGTTGTATATTGCTCCACTTTTGATCAGTATGTTGACTGTTTCATTCTTTATTATTCTTTTGTAGAAAAGAAGTTCTGTCTTTTTTCTGAGTGATAATAAGGTTCCATATTCTACTTTTTCTTCTATATCTTCTACTTTTATTTCTTTGATAGACTATATATCTATTATATGATTGATAGACCAGTCTGTTTTCTTTTCTTTGGTTGGTAGTTTTATAGTCTTGCATACTTGTTTCGCTTCTTCTTCCTTCTATGCTAATTGTTGGATTTGTGGTTTCTTGCTTTCTTCAATACAGCTCTAGCATTTCCAAGCATCTTTTATACAGTAGGTTCTGTTTCTATAAGGACAGTATCCATATAGTACTATCTCTTATACCATCTTCAGATACTATCATTTATCTTTGGTGAGTGTAGGTTTCTTTTTGTCTGTTGATCCAAATCCTTCTGCAGTATGTTTGGTTTTCAGAAGTTGTTCTATAACTTTGGCTATTACTGAGTTATCGAGCTTGATAAATATGAATTATACTAGCTTGGCTCCTTTAGTAACTCGATATTTATGGCAGGCTGATAAGTTGTGAACTGCGAGTATAATTTCGCCAGTGTAGTCTACATCAATAACTCCTACTTTGATCGAGATTTTTTCTTTGATTTTACTGCTTTTATCCAGGATTTATATATAAGTTCCAGTTGGCAGCTTTAAGGTGATTCCTGTCTTGATCAGGAAAATTGATCCTGGTAGGATTAGTATATCTTCATTTGCATAGATATCATATCCTGCAGAGTTTGCTATTCTCTTAGTAGGTACTATAGCATCTGAGTACTTCTTTTTGACTAGAAAGTTGGTTTCATTGTTAGTTTCTTATATCATATATAGTTGTTCATCTTCTGATGATTCTTCCAATTCTTCTTCTTCATTTTCTTATTTTCCTTCTTCAATATCAACTAATTCTTACCAAGTGCTATTATAAGCTGGGTTATATCCTTTACTATCAATAGTAGATGAGTTATGGATGGTTCAGAGATCTTGTGAGTAGATTTTATCCCAATATACTCCTTGCTTATATCTTTTTTTATCTTCTCAGAACTTTCCTTTACTAATATATTGATAGCTTCTCCAGAAAATATCATAAATTTCTCCAATATTGTTAGTATAAGGATATAGGTTTTTGCTATAGTAAGGTCCATTATTCATTGGAAGCATTTGTTGGTGTCTTAGCTGTAGTTTCACCTTTCTATCCTTCTTTCTAATGATGAGGAAGTCTTCTACTTTAGTTTTATCTGGTATAAGGTGAGTTGTTAAACAGCTACACATATATTCTATGCAATAGATGTGTTGATCACAGAATGGACATCTTGTTTGCACTATATTCCAATTGATGAAAGTAATTTGTTCTCTTGTTCAGTCAACTTGTAGTATCCTTAGCTATATTTTTCTTCAATTATATACAGTTAGCTAATATCTCTTAGATCTGTTTCTTCTTCAGCTGTCATGCCTTTGCTTGCACCTTTGATTTCTTCTTTCTTTGTGATCTTTTCTCTAGAAATAGTATAAGTACTTCTATATTTAGGTGCAATATATCTTTGTTTTCCACAGTTGAAGCAAGTCTTTGTTTTCTTTCAGTCATTCTTGTTTTCATCCTTTTTGAAATTGTTCTGCCATGTCAAATTATTGTTGTAGTTTTCTTATCCTCCTCTGAATTCTCCTCGGAGGTTAAATCCTCCTTGATGGTAAGTATTAGTTGTTGGTTTGTTGTTTGAGCTAGAGTTATAGTTCTTATTTTCTATTCGAGTTTGTTATGCTAATAAAATTATATATGCTAATTTGATAACCATTCTGAAACACCATTGCTCATAAGCATATGAGCTCCCTCTCTCCTTAATACAGGTTTCTAACTACTGCAGAAGGGTCTTGAATAAGGTATTGGCTCGTACACTACAAGTGATGTAATTATCATTGTCATAAGGCATTCCAATGATGATAAGATCAGCATTGATTTCTGCTGTGAAGGCTTTAAAAGTTTTGGTTCCTTCGGTATTGAATCTTACTGTAGCTAGTTATTTCTTTACTTCAGTAATATGTACACTACTGTGGAATTTATCAATCAGTAGAGATCTAAGGCCTTGTTAGATGGGAATATTTGAATATCCTAGTTGGGCTACACCAGCTGCTTGAGCTACTACCAAAGTTATATCTTGCCAGGTCAAAGGTTTTCTAGGCAGATTTTGCTACCAGATTGCTGCTGATTTTCTAAGAAATCCAACAATTTTGTTGATCTGTATATAAGACTTGGCATATACTTGTTCAGGTGTATGATTAATATTATTAGTAAGTCTATCATCTAGTACTTAGTTGTCATTCTAGCTGTTGGCATTGTAATTGGCTTCAATAGCTGATATAAATGTAGCAACTTCTTTAGCTTCTCCATCAAAAGGTTATAAGTTGACTGCTTTAGTTATTTGGCTGAGTTACGCTACTTGTCCTACAAGTGTGGTTAAGGCTGCTACTTATGTAGTTAATACAGTAATTGTGGCATTAGCCATTATATCGATAAATATAGTTGGTGCTAGTAGTGGTAATGTAGGAAGTATATTTTCTCCTCTATTAGTTTGTTGGATATATTCTCTTGCTTTGTAATCAAATATTTCTTCTTCTGAGTCAAGGTCTTCTGGTTCTTCAAGTATATCGACTTCAAGTATAATTCTTCAAATAGTTATATTGGTGTCTTCAATAAATGCAGTGTCAGTATTATAATAAACAGTTGTGTCAGATTCGTGTAAGTCACTTATGTCAGGTGCTTCTCGAAATGTTGGTCGGCTTGGTCTGGATGTATATCAAAATATAGATATTGTAAGGTTGATAGATTCCTCAATAGATAGTAGTGTGATAGGTACAGTTAGTTCTAATAGTGTTGTTTCGGCAAATCATGTGAAATCTTCTACTACTAATTTCTTGAATAATCTATTTACAATTCAGTAGTAAATAGTGCCTCGGTGTATTGAGTAATTGAATAGTAAGTTGGTAATCCACTCTTTGATGACTTGGCAATTATTATATCCTTATAAAGTAGATATGAGGTTAGTGAATTGGTGTTCAGCTTATATGATTGAAACAATATCATGATCTCCTTTGATATTCTCATAGAGGAAGTCTTAAAATACTTCAAAGTAGGCATTAGTTCTAAGAGGGTTTTCGAATTTTTCTAAAAGTTTATTGTAGAGTTCAAGGTATGTTTTGCCTCATAAACGAGCTACAGTTGTTGAATCAGTACTTTGTAGCAGTTGCTGATATTGTGTCCACTTGAAGGATTCTGTGATGTATATAGTGTGATGGAACATTTTGTGACGACATATAATTTGATCATGTGGGATCAAGTCATGTGACCTTTAACAATGTTAAGACCTTTAGCGTTGTTAAGACCTTTAGCGTTGTTAAGATCCCCAATTACGTTATAACCTGATATATCATTTATTATATCTTAGCCAATCAATTTGTACCTTATATTTAGTCGAGCCAATCAGAAATTCAAGTAGTAACCTGGGTAGCTGCCCGTATAGCACCTTGTAATTTCTTATAAATACCCCGCTCACAATTATCAATAAAATTCGGACTGCAACAAGCTAAGGAAGCTTACAAACAGACAACCCAAGGGATACTGAAGCCTTACTCAAGGAGTAAGCAATTGGATAGTTTCGAAATTCTAACAGATACACTTTATTCGATCAATCACACTTAATTCTTGCTAGTTAACACCTACAACGACACCCTTCTTAAGACGCTACCACATAAACCGCTAAGACCCCTGAAACGTATTTTCTGCACTTGCTCAATTCCGAGTATTTCGCCGTTAATATATTTTAGTCCGTCACAATTGGTGCCGACTGGCAGGAAATCAATCGACACATCGACCGATTTGTTA
>RBNK01000562.1:0-23792 GCA_003990785.1 Endogone sp. FLAS-F59071 | reverse complement strand
CATATACTCGCGCAGTCTCGTACAAGGAGTCAATTATTGTTTGTAAATAAAAACAAATGAGATATAAAATTTTACATTTAGTGCAAGGAATTACGTAGTAGGTGGGAGGCAACTAAGCTTTACGGTGTGTGGAAATAGCGCTTCCATTATTATAAAAAGTCTTGCTAAATATGCCAGGTATCACACTTGTTGAGACGGGCCATAATAATAATAATAAAAGAGTGTATTCTATCCACAAAAAAAAAAAAAAAAAAAAGGCTTGAGGTTCACGAGTATCCTTGCTCGCTATGTATTCTGTTTAACTCATTTAGCGACACCCGCGGCCTTTGATTGGGTTTCCGGCGCCGAAAAGAACAAGACATCGAGCATGGTGTACGGATGCTCGTCCAAAGAGGCGATACAAGCAATGAAGTCTATTGGTCTCAAGACAAAGTCCACGCCAAATCCATGGAAATTGCTTGGGCTTGGGTTTCTCAATACGTAACAAAAAGACTCCCCGCTTATGGGTCAAAAAGTTTGTGCCAAAGGGCATCAGAATCTATTCTGAGGTATATGCAACGAACAGAACTTTTTTTTCTTCTTTTTTTCGAGAGGGTCTTTGAACAACAGCATCTCATTTTTGTAGCAAACGACAGTAAGATACATGCGCGCATACGATAGCACAACCTCTGCGCAAGCGCGCCCTCTAGGCTCCACACAGTCCCTCCACTCTTCATGCCGATTTCCCACCCACCTCCACCTTGACAATCTTCCCGCCGGCTCTCTTCTCCCTCAAAACAACCGTCACCTTTTCTTCCGCATCAATCGTGACAACGACCTCGATCTTGGCCTGCCCCGCTTTGACTCCCTCCGCTAACCCATCGAGCACCAGCTCGGCCAGTAGCGTCGCTGGCTTCGTCTTGTGATGCACAGCTGTCTCGGGCTCCTCGTCCTCTTCCGCACCCTCCCTCTTCGGTAGTGTTTCACGTATGATCTCGTGTTCCCCCTCCCACAGTGCGAGATATACGCTCCGCTGGCTGTCCTGCGAGTTGCCAAATTCGAATGCACGGCGTACGGGCAGCGGAGTGTCGCGTGGAACGACGGTAACAAAGTCTCCTTTGGCGTTAACGACGCCGATGGGCTTGGAGGTATGCGGGGTGAGGGTGACGACAGGGTGGACGGAGGCAGCGATATCCTCTGGGTCGAAACCTTGGATAAGAGAACCTTGAATCGCACAGCCGTAGGCCACAGCTTCGTCAGGCTCAATGTCAAGACGAATGCGCGTCGAGTCAGATTTAAAAATGTCGCGGAGCCGAGTGGAAAGCTTGGGAATGCGGCTGGAACCGCCAACAAGGAGAACCTGAAAGGAGAAAAAGAGTTGGTGGAAGGAAGGGGATGTAGCAATAGGATATGATTTAAACAGTGTTGTTGGAGTGAATGAAAAACAAAACAAAACAAAAAAAAAAAAAAAAAAAAAAAAAAAAAAAAAAAAAAAAAAAAACAAAAAAAAAAAGAGCAAAAGCAAAAAACAACAGCTGTATTTTATTGCTTTAAGAAATGTCAACAAAGGGAAAGGGAAATATCTTACCTCATCAATCTCATTCGCGTCCAAATCCGCCTTCGTCAGCACTTCCTGGATCACGTCTAAACACCTCCCGAAAACCTTGCTAGACAAGATCTCAAACCTCAGCCTATTGATATTCCCGTGAAAATCTATCCCATCACTTAGCGACTCAACCGAGCACGGCGCCTGGTTCTGACTCGATAGAGTACGCTTGGTGATCTCGGCGGATGCGCTCAACTTGGCCAGCGCCTTCTTGTTATTGGTAATGTCAATCTTGGTCTTCTTCTTGAACTCTGCTGCGAAGTGATTCACGAGTAGCTCATCGAAGGTGGCACCGCCGAGCTCGGTATCGTGTGCAGTAGCGAGGATATTGAACATGCCGGAGCGGACATTAAGCACGGTGACGTCAAACGAGTGACCGCCGAGATCGGCAATGACAACAGTCTGGTCCTGCGGATCGTTTATGGTACCTTGCTGCCCGGTGTTGTAGGCAAGGGCTGCAGCAGCGGACTCATGAATGAACTGGAAGACGGTAATGCCGGCGTCGGTGGCCGCAGAGCGGAGCTCTTCGCGCTGTTGATCGGTAAAGTAGGAAGGGATGGCAAGAACGGCACCAGTAATGGGGGTGCCGAGGAAGGCCTCGGCGGAGGTACGGAGCTGGGTGAGATATTTAGTGGTGATGGCCTTGACTGTGAAGGTGAGGGTCTTGTCGTCTTTCAGGGCGATTTCGTAGGCCGGTAGTTCATCCTTGTTGATGACAGGGGCAGCGGAGCCAGAGAGAATCTCAGCCTCGGAGAAGCTTGGGGTACAATAAGCGTAGCAGTAAGTTGGTTAACTTGAAATCCCATCATTCCTGTTCGTCACTAGCCAGTCAATGCTAAAAATTGCTCTGAGAAAATGCACCTTTTGCCAATCAAATTCTTAAACCTAGCGACCGTATGGTTCGGATCGCGAACTATCTGGGCCTGCGCTTGGGTACCTGTGTACTGATGATTTATTTACATTGTAAAGAGGAAACAGCTGCGATCAGACCTATACCTTGCATGGTAGCTAAATGTGCGTGTACTGTCTATCCCATGTGAAAATAATTGACTTGGGCATCGAGCAGGCTTACCTCCTCCTCACCCGAAAACGCAATGACGGAGGCGATTTGCCTGTCACCATCCGGATTCGCTATGCATTCGGGGCGGCCGTCCTGTAAGGCACGAAATGTCGTGTTAGGTCACTGCAGCCAAATGTCCATGCTACTCAAAAAAAAAAAAAAAGAATGCCCAGGTCAAAAAGATAAGCGAGGCAATACTTTATTGATGTAAGAGATGGCAGAGTATGATGCACCAAAAGAGATGCCAATAACTGTGGGTTGTTCTGCCATTCTGCCGGTGGGTGTCAAACGGTGAGAAATGTGCTTTTTCGATATTTTTTTCTTTGCCTCAATGTGGAAATCAGGAAATGCTGACGTCGACAAAAAGCCATAACAACGGTCACGGACTAATTTTATTATACAGATGTCCAAGAAAATACTATCTACAAAAGTGAATTGGCAAAAAGGAAAAAGGAAGAAAAGAAAAAATCCAAGCAAATTAGAAGGCCATAACATAGAAAATTCTTCAAAATGGTTATACGCTATTAACAAACAAATAAGCCATACTGCCTCAAAATTATTTACCGCCTTCCCTACTCATTATTCCTCAGTGCCGCTCCTTTCGACTGTGGGTGTTACAGAGACGTGACTCTCCATCGGAGGCGTCCCCGTCACCTCCAGATCCACCGGCATGCGCCCCACTGTTTCCCTCGTAGACTCTACCGGTATCGGCCCCCGCTCCACCGTTATTGTTTCATATATCTCTTGCTCTCCTCGCGGTGGGGATTGTAGTAGCAGCTTTCTTTCGGCCGCTGCCGCCGGCGCGAACTTCGGCGGCCTGCCTCTCTTCCTCGGCGTCATCTCCCCTCCCTCTACTTTCACCACGGGCTTCTTCTTTGCGAGAGGTTTCCTTCCTCTCTTGGCAGGCCCTGGGGTCTCTTCTCCATTCGTGATCCCTTTCGCTAACGGTTTTCTTCCTCTCTTGGCGGGTCTTCCTCTCTTGGCAGGGCCCGGCGTGATCTGGAATTCTTCATCTCCAGGCAATTTCTTCACAATTGGCTTCCTTCCTCGCCTAGCAGGTGATGGCGTGGCCCGCGGCGTACTCGTTACTATCAGTCCTCCGATTACTCTTTCTTCATCTTCTTTCGCTTTTGAATTCCCGTCTCCCTTGCTGGGCTTTAACGTATTTGTCGCTGCTAATCCGTCGAGGAAGTGGCCATCCTCGGTCACCTCGTTAATTATTGGCTCCATCGCTTGTGAAAGGGTGGCATTCGTGGCAGATCCTGGTGTGTCCATGCTCATAACCCAAGCCCTTCTGTATCCCAATCTCTCTTCGGTATCACCGTTCTCAATAATAATACCCGTCCCCGTAACCCCAGTTAATACCTCCGTTCGTGGGGCTCTCTTCGTCTTCTTCGTCGGGTCTAGTGAGCTGTCTACCGCCGTATCATATTGCAAATTGTCCTCTCTCCCCGACAGTGATACCATTTTTGCTCCTCTCCCCCCCTTCGCGGTCTCGGGATTCTTAAACTCTGCACCATCCCTTCCTCTCGGCTTTCTCACTGACGCCTTCCGCACCGCCGTCGCTCCATCGCCCAAACTCTCCTCGCCATCCTCCCTCATCTCCAGCGTAGTCGTCGGCGATGTCCCTCGCCCGTTCGTCACTCCGGGCTCGGGAGTCCCCCTCGACACCGCCGTCACATCGCTAGCACTCTCTTCCCAATCTTCCGCCAGCCCAGTCACATCTTTCGCCGCTACCTTCTTAGCAATAGTCTGACGCTTCTTCTCAGCGGCCCTGGCATACATTTCCTCATTCTTTTTCACTTTGAGCCGCCTCGTGCTCCGTTCTTTCACAAATTCGTCCCACGGCACCTCCAATACCAACTTACTTCCCACGCTCTCACACCACGGCTCGTTGCCTCCAGCTTCTTTACTACTTTCCGCTTCCTTGCTGCCCTCCGCATTTTTGCTGTGTATCGCTTCTTCGTTGATCCTTATTTTCTCGCTGCTCTTTGTTTCTATGCTGGCTTCTCCCAAAAACCGATCGCATGATGCCCATGCGAAGAAGAGAATGTTCTTTAGCTGCAGCATATCCTCCTTCCGCCTCTTCATGAGCCTGAATTCCCTCGTCAGATCCGCACATCGCACTACGTTTTCGGGGCTCACAAAATCCATGGCACACTTCACTGCTGCAGCATAATTGCACACCTGATGCGCGCACCCGGCAGGAATGAACACCGCATCGCCGGGATCCTGATACACGCGCCAAGAGCGAACCTGGTATTTTTCCCAGAGCTTGAAACGAAGAGTGGCATCGAGATAAATCCACTGGTCATGAACCGGATCTACGATTTTGCGTTTAAGATCGCGGGCGTGTTCGGCGAGAAATCTTTTAATTTTTGGCAGGTCGTCGGCAGGGTAAATATCCCATACGGCGGCAGCGACCTTCTTGCGCTCGGAAGTCTGGTCGATAGGCGAGGAGTAAAACATGACGTTGACTGCGTCCGCCATGTCACAATGGAGATTGGTTGTACCCTTGCCCTGCTCACCATCGTCAGAGCCATAGGCAATGTACATCTTGGGGCCAAGGTCCGGTGGGACGAACGTGTCAGGCAGACGACTGGCGAGATTGAGGACACCATTAGTTCCAGTGTAGTCCCTGAAGGGAAGAACGGACATAAAATCTTCGTAGAGTTCGGGGAATTCCTCTCTAAAGTCTTGTCTCGGGGGCCAATCCTATAAAAATAATTAATATCACAATGGAAAAATACCAATGTGAAGAACGAAAAAAACAAACAAATCACACATTGTAAAGGCCTTCTCGGCAATTGATCCAAAATTTTGGATACATACCTTCAATTTCAAAACTTTGAATTTGTCATCTAGCCTTTTTTCTCTCTTTTCTAAGTTTTCAAATCCAGCGAAAAACTTCTCCACTGTGCTCTCTATTGCCTCCCCAGTCTCACAATCAATGACATCGACACCCCGTCCTCCGTAGTTTTGAATGAAATATTCAGGCGCCCATATGATTTTGCTCTCGCTGAGCACGTCTCGTACGACGACAGCCTCGCCTTTGCGCCACCGGGCTTGGAAATCCGAGAGCGAAACCAAAGCAGCGGGCGTACAGAGGAATGAGAGAGTAGGGGGTGATATCGGCGACTGCGAAGACTGTAATAGCGACGGTGAGAGAGGTGATTGAAGCGGCGAATCGGAACGCACAGAGCCCGCCGATAGAGGCGAGGAGCTAAAGACGTCTACATTGGGGGATATCAAAGGTTCCATGGGTGGGGTCGTCCTCTGCTGCAAAGGTCGTGACAACTCACGCGTCGCCTGGTCGAGTGACTCGGGTGTCGGTGCGTACTCTGCCGATCCTGCGCGCTTCTTGCCTGGAGCGTCCTCCATCACTGCGTGCTCGGTTATCGCCTTTACAAAAGGAGTCATGGAAAGGGTGCTCTCCAGCTCAATTTGTACCTCCTCCACTTCCACATCCCGCTCTGCAAGCGCTTCTTCCATCAAAGGGTACTTCTCTTTCCATTCCATGTTCTTTGCGAGAGCCGTCGCTTTCCTCACATTCTCCAGAGTCTCCTTTGTAAACTTGGTCATTCTCAGCATCTGATCATCAGTATGCACAGCATCATGCGTGCACAACGATCTTCTATCCAAATCTACGGACGAAACCTTCCCTCGACTCTTGCGTATTTTAGAGTGCCATTCTTCAAAACACTCGATACACATGTCAACACCGCACGCAGAGCATGTCCAGTACGAGTTGAATATCGATGTAAGGCAATAGTCGCACAGGTGACGAACGTACTGCGCCGGTAGTCTGCGGAAACAATTATTCTCCTTGTAATGGATGAGCTCACGCGTGAGCATGGCCTCAAGCGGTTGGGAGATACTGCGCAAAACGAATGCCTCGACGGAGCGTGAGTGCAGCGACTCGTCGGACCGGTTGGGCCGCGCGATGCGGTATTGCGGATCCGGGTCAGAAGAGGAGACGAATAGAGGGACATTGAGGATGGTTTCGTAATTCTTGACGTTGATATTCTCTTTTGTTTGAACAATGGTAAAGAGATCTTTTCGGAGAGGGGGTGGCTGGTGCAGAACTTCAAAGGCACGGAATGTCTGAAACCGGCACACGGTATCATCGGATTGTTTACGCGTGCACGCTCGACACCGCGGCATCTTTTGGTACCTAAAGTTTGTGCACCGGTTGCGCTGAAGATGCACATTTTCCAGCGGTATACGACGCCAATCGTTGAAAGCCTTCGCGTGAGTGACGATAGGCCATGTGATGTCTGTCTCATTGGTGTTTTCGATGATCAAAGCATTTGCATCTACTTCGAAGCGCCGTCGTTTGTTGGTACGTCCCGGTGCAGATCGGCGAGAGGAGGCCGGAACGCTTTCGACGGAATCGCTCATGTCGGACGTATCTGCGGTTGTGTCTTGTTCATAACGATGCCGCTTCGAAAGGGCCATTTCCTTCTCAGCAGTTTGGACAGCTAGTAATAGCTGACGAGCCACGCGTCTTTCATTAAGATCTTCGTAAATTGGGACGCGGACACGGCTGCTGCGACGACGGGTGTGGTTGCCAACTTC
The DNA here is from genome assembly GCA_003990785.1 of Endogone sp. FLAS-F59071. Lineage (NCBI taxonomy): Eukaryota > Fungi > Mucoromycota > Endogonomycetes > Endogonales > Endogonaceae > Endogone > Endogone sp. FLAS-F59071. Next base: position 16,569 of record RBNK01000562.1, on the reverse strand, counting down.
GTCGACGGGAGTTACACTGACGAGAGTATCGTCTTGCTTTTCGAGCAGCTTGAGTTGTTCTTGCGGAACGACACCAGAAGCAAGAATGGTAATAGAGACGTCACTGGTGCTTGTGTCTCCTATGGGATCGTCGTCAACTTCCAAACCAGGATTTTTTAAAGTGTCGGATTGTTCTTGAAGGACGATCGGGGAAATAGTAAGCGCGGCATCGCTAGTGACCGTCTCCGCCACGTCAACTTTGTCAATTCGTATTACGCCTTTCCCATGCCTCTCTCCTTGAGCGACTCCGGGCGATACAGTCGATTCCAAAAAATTGATCTTCTCACCACGGGAGTTCTCAGCGACCAGCTTGTGTCGGTCTCCCCGAACGACGTCGTGCGGGGCAGTGATTATAGGAGAAATATTGTCAATGGATACTGCATTTAATGCCTCACCATTTCCACTATTGCCGCCATCGCCATTCATGGCACCCACTATTGTCACTGCCTCGACTCTCCTATCTTTCGACGTAACTGACTCTTCTCCTGCACACCTTTTACTCTTCCTCCTCTTCTCCCCGTCAACATCCTCCTCCCTCTTTCTTTTCGCCAAGGTCGACGGCATCCCTGTTGGCATCCGCACCGGGACTGGGGCCGGTATCACCTTCACGTTGTCCTCAAGCGCCCCACGCTCCGCTCGCCCGGCGGCCTCGCAGTGCAGGCAGGCTTTCCCGCACGTGACGCACACGTTATCCAACGCTTCTTCTTCCATACTCTCACCATCCTTATCGGTCCTTTTCACCGCGGAAGGTATCTTCTCCTTATTTTCCCTCCTCTTCCTGCGTCGCATCGCATTCCAAAAAAGCTTCGCCTGTGCCATCTTCAGGCACCCTGACATACGCACGACGGTCTCGGCGCGCTCGTATGGTATCTTAATGTCATCGCCGTATGCGTTCCAAAACGCCGCAAGCCACTGAAACTGCTTCTCGTTCAGTCCGGGGAGCAGCTCGTCGCGAGGCAAGTTCCACGATTCGCCCATGAAAGGGACAAGGGTGCCGGGCCTGTAGGGTACCGGCGCGACGGCATGCTTGGCGGATATGGTTTTAGGCGTAACCGTAACATTGGTAGCGGGGCTGATGGGAGTGTACTCCGAGTCCGAACCGTACGTGGCGTGGAGCTCGTCGTCGTTCTCATCGTCATCAAGGATGCTGAGCGTTGGTGTATGTGCTTTTGTTTTATTGGCCATTGAGGGTGTTTTCATCCAGTGAGTAAGCACACTCTTCTCCGGGCTAGCGGTTCGAATACGATTAATACTCTGCCTCGCGGTCGGTTTTCGCAATGTTTTCGTTGGTGACTCGCGTATATGCCTCAACTTTGGTTCTGCCCGTCCCACCATCCCGTTAACGGATTCCCCGTTCGTCCTGCGCACGTTCGTATACCGTGGCGACGCGGATGGCGATCTCTCTCCCCAGTTATCTACATCCCATACCTCGTTCGCGTTTGGGACTGAGAACTTTGGGGGTGTCGAGGAGGTTGTGGAAAGGGCAGATCGTGATGACTTGAATGCGTTGTGGGGGGTTGACTGTAACAGCGGCTCGGACTTCATCTGCTGAGGTGGCGGCGTCTCAATGACTACCTCCACCACGTTTTGAGATGGACGGTGCTTTGAAGTGAAGCATCTCCGTTCGGAGGAGGAGTTGTCGTCGTCTGTGATGCTCTTGTCCCTACGGCGGGCCAACCATCGTGATGATCGTGATTCCCATGGCTTGGTGCTCGTTCCCGAATTGAGCAGGCCGTTTGTGGTGGAGAAAGCTGGCAGAGGCGCGTGAGCTTCATCTTGATTGTCATCTTCCGCAGCCACGTCGTTCTCATTGTCGTCTCGATCAATGGGCCGGCCCGCGGCCGGATCGTCATACGCGACATTATGTGCACGTTGTAGGTCCTCAAACGCGTAACATACTGAGTTGCCGTAGCCAGCACTGTCGTCGTGATGGCTTGGCCTGTGGCTGGCTCTCCTGTCGTTGAGGGCCAAGGAGATAGAGACTGGGCTCGGTTCGGAGGAAGGGGGTGAGTTCTCCTCTTGATCACTGTCAGAAATAATTCTTCTAGCAAGCTTTGGACGTTGATCTTCTTTTAAGGAATGTGCCGATAGCCTGAGCTGACTTTCATACGCTTTGGCGTGTGTTTTGTATTGTTTCATGGCGCGTGAGAAGGGCTGGGATAAGAGAGCTTGTCGCGAAAACACCGTTCTGAGAATCTTTTAAGAGGGATGTTACCCTCGTGACGTCAACAACTGTGCCCAATAATCCGCAGCATGCCATACCCTGGCCCCACGGGATACCTAATCTGGATACTCTCTTGTTTATTTCTATTATTCGCCATGTGTACAACATGTATCCAAGAGAGCAAATCGATACTATCTATGTATGGCTCAACTGGCCTTCATTGTGTATATACATACTTTGATCCAAAGAAAAGCAAAAAAAAAAAAAAAAAAGGGGGACCCAAAAAAAAAAAAAAAAAAAAAAAAAAAAAAAAAAAAGAGGGAACCCATAAAAAAAAAAAAAAAAAAAAAAAAAAAAAAAGTCAAAAAAGCTTTCTACTGTACTGTGTGTAACTAATTATATGCACGTCATGTTATATACAGCCAAAGGGGTGAAACATGATGTTTTCGGCGACTCAAGGGACACAAAGGATGGTTGGGTAAGTATCAAGTAGAAAAAAAAAGAAAAAAGAGAGAGATTCGGAAAGGCAAAAGAAAGATTATTTACAACTGAGTGAGTCGAAGAAAAAAAAAAAAAAAATTCACAATGTTCGTCATCCGTGTGCAAGGAATTGAACATGAAGATGGTCTCGCAAAAAGCAAACGGAAAAAAAAAAAAACAATAATCTGTACACCTGCTGCGCCGGGCAAATAAGTATGTATGTACGTCGCGCAATAGAGAAATCGTATCCGCATCACCTCATCACCCACCTTCTGACTCTCTAGTTCCACCTAAAATACGTATCCAAACGGCCTATCCCCAACGCTTAGGCTCCTCATCCTGGTTATAGCCAACACCTGCATCATGGCAGTGTTCCATCCGGCGCGCGCACTGGCGTCGCCATCGTGGTGCGGGAGCAGGCCAAACCCCTTGAGCGGGTGGAAGTTGCCGGAAAGGTGATTTTGGTTGATGGAGGAAGGGAGCTGAGTAAAAGGCGCGTTGAGAGGCATGGGGTTTTGTGTGCGAAGGATGGGAGAGACTGTAGAGATCAAGGGGAAATGTTTATAATGTTAGAGGAATAAGGGTTTTCTTCGATTGAGAGGAATATAGCTTTTGGGACCACAGGATTAATGTTGACATACCTGACATTACGGGCGTAGGCAAACCGGGCGAGAGAAACACAGTGTCGAAATCGTACCCGTTCTCTTCCATATCGGCGCTCTCATCATCATCTGTCTCTTCCTCTTGCAACTCTTCACAGCCCATATACCACACATCTTTCTTTTTTTCAAATTCCTCCACATCCTTTTGCGCTAACCCCAGCACTTCCTTTTCATTATCATCCCGAGTTTTACCGCTCGCCATCCTCTTTCTATTCCTGTACATCTCCGTCCCGGCGTCCAGGCTAGATCTCGGTCTCGGCGGAGGATTGAGACGCGGCGCCGTGGGGGAGGGCTGTCGAGATAGAAGACGGCGTGGCGAGCTCGAATCGTAGTGTGCGGGGAGCTGGGCAGTGCGCGAGATGATTTCGAGGAGCTCAGCATAAGCAGCGGAATCGGCATGGGTTGGGTCAGCGGGCCTATCCAAATTCGATTAGTGGGTTATGTTAGTGACTCTAAAAGAGCGATTACGATGAAAGAAAAAAGGGAAAAAAATAATAGTAATAGAGAATAAAGTAAGATGCTTACCATCCATCAGCAACACCCAAATACCCCGTATTGTGCGTGTCTTTCTCGCCACCCTCCTCCGTCTCAACCCCTTTCTGTGTCATCCCGCTCAAGCTTCGCATCAACTCGACCCGCATCCTCTCTACATTCTCCTTGTTCTCATCATCAATCGTGCTCGCCACCGACCTGGTCGAGACAGCGTGGCGAGGAGGCGCTCCGTTCTTGGTAATAAACAGACGAACGGCCTTAAGGGGCGCAGGAGCGATGAGGGTCGGGTGGGGCGGTTGCGGCAGGGTGTCGGTTCTCGTCATTTAAAGAGTGTGTGTACGGGTGAAAGATTTGGTGTGGAGTTTTGATTTTCCAGGCAGGGCAGAAGGCAGAAAGAAAAGGAAAGGAGGGTGGGACGAGCGGTGCAGAGACGAGAATAATTTCTAATGAGAGATCGGCCAGGCCCCAATCGGCATCAATCCCGTGGCTTAATCAGCCGAAAGCCGAAGCCCCGCATTCTCGTGAGGCCGATCACCTGGCCCCTTTCCGCATGACTCGTCTCCCAAATTTCACATGCCGCCGGCTCTTTCTGCTCTTTCTGAACCACCCAAAACACCCAAAACACCGCCTCCTTCTATAAACATCTGGAGCTCCGGAACCCTTCAGCCACAATCCTGGCGCTGGCCGAAAACTTGACCATGTGTTCGTGGCGATCGGCATGTTTTTTTTTTTTTTTTTGACGCCCGATGATCCGCAGGGAGAATTATGATCCCATCATATTTCATACCTTACCTTTTTCCTTTTTCCCTTTTTTCCCTTTTTCTTTTCTCATCAAACATACCATCATCAAACATCATCAATCGCATAATCGATCAGACAAAAAGCGCGACCACCAAAGATTACTCACAACTTGCGTGTTAGTTTGTGATAACTGGCAGGCGTTGATGGAAAAATGTCTTGGTGAAAAACAAAAACGTCACTTGTATGGGAAGCCAATAATGGCTAGTACCTAAACAAGATTGGGACATCCGATGTTGTCTACTCTTTATATAGTTAATCGTTTTTCTCTCTTTGACGCAGACCCCATGACTGACCCATCTTTTCGCGTTTTGTTAGGGATCCTCTTTTTTTTTTTTTTTTTTTTTTTTTTTTTTTAAAAAAAAAAAAAAAAAGACCCTGTACTTGTGTTTCAAAACGCCGTAAATATATATATATATTTTCTTTTTCTAAAACATGACACAACTTCAAAAACCGGAACGCTGATTCTGATTAGAGACCGGGAATATTTTACGCCATTTCTTTGAGCGCCCAAATCTTTTAATATTAAAAAAAACTATCAAGATTACGTGGCCCAGTTCAGTTGTACAAAATATCGTATTGTGCTCATTTTGACGCTAAACCACAAGTATTTTGATAATATGATATCATTTCTTTCTTTTTTTTTTTTTTTTAAAAAAAAAAAAAAAAAACTTATTTTTTTTTTTTTTTTTTTTTTTTTTTTTTTAAAAAAAAAAAAAAAAAACCTACCGTTTGGTGAAAAAGTAATCTTTCACTTTGACGGAATTGCTTTTTGTCGACTGACTGTATATTATCTTGTATTAAAGATTATTGAATTAGCCCCGTGTTATGGGCTTCTCTTTCTTGGGTTAGCCTTGCCCTATTTAAAATTTGTGGTGATAAGCTAGAGGTGTCACTTTTTTTTATATATTTTTATCTACTGACTCGTTGCTCTCTTTCTAATCCAATCAATGCCTTTGTCCCCGTCGTCCGCACTACCGCACTGCGGCCCATCGCCTTGATGCTTCATCGTCGAGTCTTTCCAGTGTCCATCTTGTCGTTTCTTGGCCTCGTTGTTTTGTTGTCCTTAAACTTGTTAATTTACATTTACTTGTCTTATCTCAAACTGTAATTTCCGTCAATCATGATTGATTTCGATACCGACCACCACATGCTAATCTGTGGTGTTCTCTAAAAGATTGTTGGAATGGTCGAAGTTCGGGCTGGTGGTGCAATCAGTGACTGCTCCATCTTTAACACGGTGTCACAACCCCGAAAAAAAGAACTATAAGAATAATAACGACGACGACGGAGACTTTCTCTTCCTCTTCCTCTACTTCCCTAACTCCTTTCCTGATTCCTTACTCCAGTCATTGCGAATTCTTTACCAAAGTTTCTAATCCATTCGGTTATCCCTTGATCGTTTGCGCACCGTTTCTCTGCCCTCCCAGGCGGCCAGGCGGAGAAAGAAATTTTATTGGTTAAATATACGTCATGCATTTTTTTTTTTTTTATATTTATATAATAAAATTACAAGCTATGCTTACCATAGTATCATTTTCCTTGCTTTCGTACCGTTTCTTCGCATCCTGAGTTCTGGAAGCTCCGAGTTATGAAAGAATATTGTTTTCACAAATGCGGCCTTAGAAATAGGTTGATGGGGTTAATTCCAGGATAGAAGGTATGGATTTAAGTTATTTTTCCAAGACGGCTTTTTGAGTCGTATTTCCATACTTGTCCATTATCATTATCCGGCTAATCCGCATGACACACGAACAAAAAAAAAAAAAAAAAAAAAATTGGTCTGCCTTCAAAATAGTTAGCTATACACTAAGACGCCGCCAAGATTGGAAGTTATTTGATCGAGGTAATGGCTATTTTGAGGGAACAATAACAATTCGTGCTCTGCTTGTCGTCTGACAGGCAGAGTGAGTCTGACAGGTAGAGTGAGGTACAAATTTTGACAGATGACAGCATATTAATTATAACTGTTTCGTTATGAGATATATACTGTAAATGTTTTTGAGTATAGGTTGGGCGAGCGATGGGTGCGGGCCGAGAAATCCTCATCTTTATACCTTATTATTATTTTATTGCCTCTCAAATACTTATCTAATGATCAACGTCCTCTTTTTTCGCTATAACATGTCCTTTATACCACCTCTGCTGTGCGCATTGTCCCACTTAGCCTTGAGGAGTAGGTTCGTCGGGTAAGTGCATACTTTAAAGTCCGTTTCAATCGGGTGTCGGCTCATATGGTGTCGGCTACCCAAACAAGCATCGTGTAACTCTCTGGCCGCCTTCGGAGCCGACAGATATGCATAAATTGGAAAAAATTCCCCCTTCGCAAGTCTCTTTAACAACTCAAGCATTAATTAGAAAAAAGAATCGACATGTCGGCTAGAGCGTGCCCCAACTGCCATAAGAAGCATAAACGATGTCTCCACAATAACCGAACTGCCATAACTCCTATCAGGCAAAAGCGCGGAACTAATTGCCATTATTGCAAAAAGGCCAAGGTGAAATGCCCAAGCAATCCGGGCGGTTCGTGTCCACGGTGCGAAAGGCTGGGCTACGATTGTCGACCACAAGACACTAAAGTGAAGGCTAAAACGTCCAATCGAGCATCGCGAACCAGGAAGACCCACACTAGAGCGCTTCGCAAGTCTGTTCGGGGAACCACAGCCGCACAGCATCAGCAAGAGGGATTGCTACTTTCAGCTAAAGAGGACTCTGCCGCGTTGGAACAACCTGGCGACGTTTTTCCTTCTCAAGACTTCATCACGCCAGAGCTTGAATATTTAATTTCTGAATCTTGCAGTCAAAGGCAGTAATCAGTAAGTAAAAAAGATTTTTATTTTGTTTTTATACTTACAATCAACTACATACTCGAGAACTCTCCTAAGTAATCAACATGCTATCTTCCTTTGTTTTGCAGTATTACGATTACGATTTGCAAGTGTATTAAGTTGAAAAATTGATGTATTCTATATATAAGAGATTAAGAAATTTGTATCATATATCAAAAAAAAAAAAAATAATAAATGTACTGTAACATTGTGAACTAACAATCCGAGTTTGAATTTATAAGTATAAGTTTTTATTGAGAGATATTTCTTAATATTTAAACTAAGAGTTTACTTTAATCTTTGAAAGATATTTTATTTTACTATTTATTGTTTAATTTTATTCTTATAAAGAAATAAGTTAAGTATTAGTAATAAACTTTATAGCCTGTATCTAAAGAAAAACATTTTTATATTATATATTAGGAAATATTTTCAGTTTATAGTTTGTAATTAAAAATTATACTTATAGTCTATTTAATTCTTTTACAATATAGTTCTAGTATAGTTCTAAAGTAGTTCTTACTATTTATAGTATTTTTTTAATAAGTTTATTAAAAATAGTTTATAGTCTATAATTAGTATTTATATTTATAAGTACTTGAATATTCATTCTACTATTTTAGTCTATTACTAGCTTACTATTTTATATAAATATTCTATAATAGTTTGTCTTTTACTATCTTATTTTATATAATATAGTTTAGAAAGGTTTAGAAAGTTTTAAAGTATATTAGAAAAACTTTTAAATAGTTTATAAATAGTATTACGAAGAGATAAACAAAATAGCTATAAATATAGATATTAGTTATAGACTATAAATTGTTTTAATAAAATTACTAAAATAGTATTATTAACAGTATAAACTACTTTAAATAGCTTTAAAATAATATTGTAAAAGATAAACTATCATAGAACAGGTTAGAATAGTTTATAAACAGACTATAAGTATAGATACTAGTTATAGATTATATTGTGACAAATGTACTAATAACTGGTTATTCGTCCGTTTGTTTGTTTGTTTGTTCGTTGAGAATGCTCAGAGTATCAGATGTGATATCTCTCTTTGCATATCCTTACTACAGCTTCGTGCTGTGCTCTTCAGGCTTTACTACAACTGATATTGAGATATTCCAAGACTCTGTATAAACTGATTTATTTAGATAGAAATAAAGAGGGTATTTATACAAATTTGCTAGAACTGAATGAACAAAATAATAAAGACTTCGCTACAAGTATGACTCGATAACTGTAAATAATATTTCATTGATAAAAATGAGATCGGTCACTAAAAACTAGGTTCATCGCTGGTGGCAAGATTGCTTGCTAAAAATGACACTAACTAAAAATAGAAGGGTACAGGATGTCATAGTAACTCCTAAATCAAGCGTAGTACAAAATTCATGAAAATCAGTCAAGTTAGGGGTCAGCCGTCACATCTGGGGGCTCAACTGGGAAGGTCTTATCCTCGAGACTAGATAAAAGTGTAGTAATTTCATTCTCGATAGCCTGACGGATTTGAGCGATCTCTGCATATGTAAGTTTGACGATGTCAATGGTTTTTCCATAGAATCTGGATAAAACCCATTTATATCCAAGAAAGAGCGCATAGGTCCTGTCAGCTATATCTTTCTCGAATTTTGACAATGACATCTCCTATCTCTGCAAATGGTATCGAAGATAGCAAGCACATCCTTGATGGAACTTGATTGTAATATCAGTGACTTTGCTTTGATTACATAGCCACTCATGATACTGTCGCGTCAGAATGAGGAGTTTTTCGAGGTCTTCCTCTTCATCTAGGTGAACTAGGTCAATCGAGTCCGGCTCCCTCATCAGGGCCTCCTTGATTGCTTTTTCTATATCCTTTCTGTGGTTGCGTCTGTTCGGCATGGTATATCTTGATTTTGCTCCGGTAAACTGGGGTGGGGAGAATAGAACTGTTGAGTCTCCTAAGCCAAATTGTACTTTCTTTTATAGCCTGTATATAGTATGGTCCTTCCCATTTTGGTTGTAATTTAGCCGACCATGATGATTCTACAATGTTTCAATATATGAGGACTTGATCTCCCATATGCAAGGAGGTTGCATTTGCCTTCTTGTTTTGGTTCGTCCGTTGTCTCTCTTGCACCTTGTCGATGAACATGGATGCCTTCTTTCAGATTAATTATAGTCTGCTGATATCCCGTACGATATAAGCCCATAAACGATCGTCATATATTCCATTATCCTTTTCAGGGTAGTGGAATTCTCAGTTTGGCAGTCTCCCATATATAAGCTTAAAGGGGCTGAACTTTGTCAATGCCTGGCGAATGGTCCAAACTACAAAAAGAGCGCTATCGAGGTAATGGTCCCATGTTGCTTCTTGATTGATAATCTTTGCTAAGATATTCTTAACCGTCTGATTGATGCGTTTGGTTTGACCATTTCCCTGTGGGTGGTATGATGTCATTCGAATATGCTTGATATGGTAAGTCCGCTCAAGTTCCTTAATTAATTCGTTCAGAAACTCTGTGCCTCGGTCGCTAGTTATCTCCTTTGGTACTTCATGTTGGCAGATAATATCGGTATGCAAGAATTTGGCTACTGTCTGCATGTCCACATCTTCAACTGCTATCGCCTCTGGATATTTTGTAAAGAAATCTACTGCTAAAATAATGTATCTTTTTCCCATTAATGTTACTGGCATAGGCCCTATAATGTCTATTCCGATGTGCGAAAATGGCTCAGCCTTGATGGTTGCAGAAGCGGCTCGGGGCATATCTTTTACTCTTGCTCGTTTTTGGCATGTGTTGCAATTTCATACAAAGTTGGTTACATTGTCTTGCATTTTGGGCCACCATGCCGAATTCCTGAGTCGATATAAAGTGTTGTCCTGGCCTACATGTCCAGATAACGGATGATTGTGTGCTAAGGATAAAATGTTTGATATGTCCTTCTCCTGAATTACTGGAATAATGCATCCTTCCTTTTTACGATATAGTAAATTGCTCTGAATTTCATACTGTCTGCCAGTGGTTAATAAAATGTTCTTCGTCCAATTCTCCATATCTTCTCTAATCTCTCTCCTTGTCAACCAAATCACCAGATTGTAGTACAATGTTGTGTTCATAGCTGCACCCTGCCTTGGGCATCCAATAATGGTATTCTACTAAGTGCATTGGCGTTTTGATTTGTCTTCCCTTTTCTGAATTTCACCGTGAAATCATATTCTTGAAGCGTTATGATCCATCATACATATATTCCACTTGGATCGGGTCTGTTGAACAACCATTTAAGTGCTGAATGGTCTGTGATGACTTTGAAGTATCGTCTGATGAGGTAATATCTAAACCACTTGACTGCCCATATGACTGTGAGACACTCCAATTTAGTTAATTCATAATTCTTCTCGGCACCGCGTGTTCCTCTGCTTGCATAACAAATTACTTGTTCTGAGCCTTTGGTGTCATCTTGCGAAAGGATTGCTCCTAATCCTATTGTGCTTGCATCAGTATAAAGCTTAAAAAGCTTCATCTAGTTTGGTTTTGCTAATACAGGTGCAGTTACTAGAGCCTTCTTCAATGCGTTGAGTGCTTTTTGTTTAAGTTTGCTTTGTTCTTTATCAATTTCTACCCAATTATAGCTTTTTGTGAGAGTTGCATACAGAGGTTCAGCTAAGCTTGCAAAATTGCATATATATCTTTGGTAGTACGAGGCTAGTCCCAGAAAGGCGCACATCTCTGTTTGGTTTATAGGTCATTTGAATTTGGTGACAGCCTCTACTTTGGCTGGATCGGTTTAGATTCCTTCTTTGTCGATGATATGTCCGAGCATCGTGACTTTTTCTGCAGCAAATGTACACTTCTTTAGTTTCAAATAAAGGCCTTCAGTTCTCATTCAGTTGAATACTTCACATAACGCCTTGATGTGATCCGGGAATGTTACTGTGAATATCGTAATGTCGTCAATATACACCAATAATGTTTTTCCAACGAGATCTTCAAATATTTTGGTCATCATTTTCTGGAAGCTTGCTAGAGCATTCTTGAGCCTGAATGGCATTCATAGATATTTCTAATAGCCTTGTGGGATTATGAATGAAGCGATTTCTTGTGATTCCTCATCAAGTCCTATCTGATAATATTCACTGGTCATGTCAAGGGTTGTGTAGAGGCTTGCACAGATTGGTATCTTTGAGAAGATGTCATTGATTCTTAGTATCGGAAAGGCATCTCCTTTAGTGATGTTGTTCAGCTTCCTAAAGTCGGTACACATTCTTGGAGCAAAGGTTCTGGCTTCTAATCCTTTCTTGGGTGCAATAATATTTGGAAATCCCCATGAGCTGTCTGTTTCGGCGGCCATTCCTCCTTTGACCATGTCATCGATTTCTTTTTGTTACCATTCAATATATGCTGGTGGTGTTCGGTATGGTGCACATTTGATCAGGGGGTGCTCTTGGATGTTAATGTAATGAAAATGCTTTGGTAGTTTCAGATTGATCTCCTCAAAGGTTGTTATAAATATGTCAGAGTACTCATTGATAAGTTCTTGTAATTCCTTCTTTTCTTCTTCGCCGAGCTGTTCTCCGAAGGTATACGTCTTCTTATTTGCTGTCTTGGGTGTGTGCTTGAGTTCCATTACAATTTTAGCAATATTCATTCTGGTAGATCCAAACTCTTTGTCTCCTCTAGTTGTTTCTTTAAGGTTGGTTACCTCCACGGCCTTGCCTGTCCAGATGGGTATAATTATTAGCTGTGCAATTTGATCTCCTCCGTAGAGCTTGGCTATGTTGAATCAATGTCGATTGACAACTATGATCTTGATTTCGCCTGTGTAATCTGCGTCGATAACTCTTGCATTGATCGTAATTCCAGCAACTGCTAGGGAACTCCTTGGTTTGATTTGACCATAATGTCCTTGAGATATTTTCACAGCGATTCCTGTTCCGACTATACACGATTCTCCTGGTTGCAATTCAATATCCTTGACGGTAGAGAGATCAAATCCAGCGGCTTGCTCACTTTTCCGTTCCAAGGGTTTGGCCTTCTGGTTGGTTCTCATGATCTGCATTATAAAGAATTCCTTTTGCTCGTCCTTGTCATCACTTTCTATCATTTGTGGTCAGACTCCTCTTTCTAAATCAACAGGTATTTTGTAACATCATTCTTTCCAAGTGATTCTCATTTTGCATGCACTGAGGTTGATTACTGCTTGTACTTTCTTTAACCAGTTATTTCCGATGACAAGGTCATAGGACGTGGTGTCAACCACCATTGCTGATACTGGGATGATCAGTTTACCAAAGCAGATTGGTAATTTGTATACTTTGCTAAGCGGTGTTACGACATATCCATCTGCTACTATGATTGTCATGGTTGTGGCCTCTTCGATCTGCCACCCAAGTTGGTCGAGCATCATTTTGCTAATAATGCATCCTCCAGCACCTGTATTAATAATGCACAGCATCGTAATTTCCTCAATCTGACATTGTGAATATACTGATGAGTTTTGTGGTTCGTTGTCCTCCGATTGTTGCATTGCATTGATCTCCACTACTTCATACCCAGGTTGTACATCACTTATCCCTTTCCGGATCTGCTGTCGGAAGGTTGGAAATTCGGTGAGTTGTCCTATTTTAACCAGGATGGTCATGTCCTCCATTTCTTTCCATACATCTAGACCGTATTTCTTGGATTTCCACAATTTGTGTTCCTTGTTTCCTTTACTCACAGGTGCTTCAGACATTGGCATGTCTTCTCAGATAATTCGGTTTACTTCTTCTTCAAAGAGCTCGTCTTGTTCATCACCGTTGAATTCTCATTCTTATACTTGTTGTACTACCCGCGGAGTTTTCATTGTATAGGGAGATCCTGCCTTTTTGGGACATCCAGGTTTTCATTTTTCTTGCGTAGCTGGAAATGCTTCTACCTAGCTATACTCATCTTCGCTATTGAAATCTTCTTCTTCAAAGGTGATGACATTTATCTAAGTTTGTCCTTGGATTCTTGGTTGGGCAATTCTGCTTGTTTCCATCATGCATCTCAAAGCGTAGTACCCTTTTTCTCCACATCTCTTGTATACTCTTGTATCGGGTTGAGTATAGTCCCTTGATGTATACCCATCTTGGTTACACCTGAAGCATCTTAAGTTACCAATCGGATACGCATTTGATCCTATCACAGGGGTTGGGTCTGCTATAAATCATTGGACCGGTTGCTGTGCATCGATCTGCTTTTTAAGGTCCGATATATGTGCAGTCATCTTGCTTATCTGTTTAATGAGATTGTCTATGACTGGGTCCTTTCGTGAGGCTGCTCCCCAGTTAACTATTGCTGGTGTGATGGTGGGTATAACCGCTGGTATAGTACAAGTTTCTTGAAGATTGCCTAATAAAATTTGTTGCATTATGTCTTGATCCGGGTTTCGTGCGGCCCAATATCTCTGTGCATAGTCTACTTTTTATGCATGATTTAGTCCAACTGGGCTGGAGCGTACTTGGAGGGTGATTTCTCGATGAAGTCCATTTATGAAGGACTGCTCTATGATGAGGTCCTGGTTGGCTGCCAGATATCCCGCGAGGTCTACCGCATGTCATATCTTCGTGTGGAAGGTAAGAGGACTTTCATTTATCTCTTGGTACATTGATGCTAGCTGATCCTTCATACTTTGCTGTATGTTGGCAGTATAGTAAGTTTCTCTTAACCATATGATGGCATTGGTAAAGGTTACTAAGGCATCAGCTTCTGCATTTGCCCCTCCTGCTCCTCTATTAAATCCTCCATTTGCTACTGTAGTAGCTATTGCGGCATCATATGCGATTTTGGCGGGTCCTTATAAAACTGCTTCTAGGATGTTTACTTTTGCAATGTTGTTGAACTGTCGGATCGTATTATAAATCTGCAAATCTTCGATAAACTTAATTACTGATTCGGCTGGTACATAACCAGTGAAGGTTGGTGGTCTTTCTGTCATTTCATATGTATTGTTTTCTGGTTCATCATCTGTTTCGTCATCGGATGATTTGTAAAATAATACTTGTAGGTTGTCACCAAAATCGATAGCTGATTCATCATCTGATGATAACCCGTTGTGTACTGTAAGAGAGGCAATGGATTCTCTTGTCTCGCTATAATCACCGTCCGAAGGGTCAGGTGTAATGAATTCTTCTTCCTTGGAGCTGGAGCTGTTTGGTGATCTTCTTCGTATAAAAAGTGGGGGTGTCCTTCAGTGATCCATTTTGAATGATGCTGTCTTCTGCTATGGGTGCGCTGTCATTACTTGAAGGGGGTAGTTCGGTCCTGCTTGAATGAGGATGTGAGAGTTGGTCTTGTGATAACTCTCCTGCCAGTCAGCACCAAGATGTGACAAATGTACTAATAACTGGTCATTTGTCCATTCGTTTGTTCATTTGTTCGTTGAGAATACTCAGAGTGTCAGATGTGATATCTCCCTTTGCGTATCCTTACTACAGCTTTGTACTGTGCTCTTCAGGCTTTACTACGACTGATATTGAGATATTCTAAGACTCTGTGCAAACTGATTTATTTAGATAGAAATAAAGGGGGTATTTATATAAATTTGCTAGAACTGAATGAATAAAATAATAAAAACTTCGCTACAAGTATGACTTGATAACTGTGAATAATATTTCGTCGATAAAAATAAGATTGGTTGCTAAAAACTAGGTTTATTGCTGGTGGCGAGATCGCTCGCTAAAAATGACACTAATTAAAAATAGAAGGGTACAGGATGTCATGGTAACTCCTAAATCAAGCGTAGTACAAAATTCGTGAAAATCAGTCAAGTTGGGGGTTGGCCATCACAATATATTAAAAATATATTTCTAATATAGTTTATTCTTTACTAGCTATATAAAGAAAGTAACTATATTCAGTTATATATTGTAATATAAAATATAACAATAAAAAAAGTAGTGTGACAAATGTATTAATAATTAGTTATTCTATATTCGAATATATCAAGTAAGAATACTTAGAGTATCAGATGCAATATCTCTCTTTATGTATCCTTACTAACAGCTATCTATACTGCAACTTATTCAGGCTTTACTATGACTGATATATTGAGATATTCTAAGACTCTGTTCAAACTGATTTATTTAGATAGAAATAAAGAAGATATTTATATAAAATTAAAAAAACTGAAAGAATAAAATAAGAAAGACTTTACTACAAGTATAACTTGATAACTGCAAATAATATTTTATTAATAAAAATGAGATCGGTTGCTAAAAACTATATTCATCACTGGTGGTAAGATCACTCACTAAAAACAACACTAACTGAAAATAGAAGGGAATAGAAGATTGCAGTAACTCTAAATTGAGTATAGTACTAAATTTATAGAAATCAGGTAAGTTGAGAGTTGATTGTTATATCTGGGAGCTCAACTGGAAAAGACTTGTCCTTGAGACTAGATAAAAGTAAGATAATCTTATATTTAACAGCTTGGCAGATTTGAGCAATCTTTGTATAAATAAGTTTTACAATATCAATGGTCTTTTTATAGAACCTGGCTAAAACTTATTCATATCTAAGAAAGAGTATATGTTGAAATTTGATCTTCGAATGTGTGTGTTTGGAGTAAAGAGCGCACTGGCTAATGAAGCCAATATGCGTGTATTTATTAATGCTAAATTATGATTGGTCGATACAAACAAAGATCGTCTAAGCCACAATTGAGTAACATATGATCGATCGTTGATGCATCAATCATTGATAGAAGAGATATAATAAGCTAATAATTACAACACTCCCCCTGCTTGATATATCTCGATAAAATAAATGAATAAAAAAGAATAAAAATAGTGTTCAACTGTATATCACAAATGTCATCCATGAAGTACATTCACTGCAAATTATTATATATAAAATACTACTTGAGTAATAAGAATGACGTGATAAAGAATATAAAATTTTTAAAGAAATAATGTTAGTTACGTAAGCCCATTTTTGCGATCAATGTTTCAAGTCTTGGTCGCGCAAGTGGCTTGGTTAATGCATCAGCTATCATTTCATCTGTCGCCATGTAAACGATATCTATCACCTTTGATTCAACTTTCTCTCGAATAAAGTGATGCTGAATGTCAATATGCTTTGATCGAGCG